>CATIWQ010221241.1:0-19081 GCA_949673415.1 Euphorbia schlechtendalii | reverse complement strand
ATCCAGCTCATAAACTGTGGGATTAGCCCCAAAACCTTGGAGAAGTGTCTTAATAGAATGGCACATGTCACACGTGCTCCTGCTGAAGATCACTAGTGGCCTCTCTGCTACCATTCTCTTAACTGCCTCCATTTGATCTGAGAATTTGGTAAGGAAGTAGCTTGTAGTGTTTGTTGGTTAACTAATTTGTTGTGTTTTCTGGTGATTGATGAAATGAGAGAGGGGAGTTGGGTGTGTATTTATAGTAAGCTGGCTACCTGTTATACATATAGGGTGGGACCAGAAATATAAGGGCTGATTTTTTTGAGAGGGAAGATTAAATATATGACATATTAATCACACCTTAGGTGATGACATATGTGTATATATGCTTGCTGCACTACTAAACTGTCATGTTGCTTTCACTTTAATATCATTAGTGTGGGTTTATTATTCATTGATCCCTTTCATTATTTAATTCGTCCGTACTTCAATTCCAAAAATTTATTGATGTCTTTTCGTTCATCTAAAATATAACATAACTATTGTTTTTTATGGTGGTTAGTTTATTATTTGTAATTCACCAATCCACATGAACTGTATCGTAGAATCATTTAACCCAAAAATCTCTCACGTCAATGCTTATTGAGTTTAAAGCAAGTACAACGCATGTTTATTTTACTATGTTTTAAATTCATTTAACAAACGAAGATGTGAGGATCCGAATCTTCAATCTCTAGATCTAAAAAATTTTAATACCATCTAACAAAACCATCTAAGTCGGAAGCTTGCAAAGTTGATAGGGTAGCCGAATATAATTTTCGTTGTTGTAATTCTTTGGCTCCACTTCTGGTCAGTTATTCTTGTATAACCTACAAAACGGTTATAGGTCATAAAAGTCGCTAGATGGATGGGTTACAATGAATTCATAAAATTTTATAGGTTGACTTCCTTTACCAATAATGTAAAGAAATTAAGGTTTGAAAAACAGTGGCATAGTATAGGTTGATATTTGGGATTATCTAAACTATTACAAGTGTGCTTAATCAACGTGTTGGACGGTTTTGCACTTTTGATGTGAACTTTGAAAATAATCTCGTATCTCCTTCATAATTTTAAAAATTGCACCGAAAACTCTTTCAACGCCATGTATCAATTTTTAATTAGTTTGATTTTTCAAAGATATCATTTTTTTTATTTTCTCTTTCTAATCATAAACTGACATGTGACACTCATATATAAAGCAAAGTTGTGCATTTTTTGAAAATTGTGATAGCTACTGGATGATTTTGAAAGTTCAAGGGATGTGAGGATTTTTGGGACAACTCCAAATGCATTATGGCAAAATTAAATAAAAATAATAAATTTGGAGAGTTTTAAAATTTAGGAAGTCAAACGAAAAGGGGATGCGTATATAAATTGAGTAAGTACTTGTTAGGGATGTCAACAGGTCGGGCTCGGTACGGGTAGTACAATCCTCATTTCGCATCAAATGCTTTTCGGGTGCGGGTTCGGGGATTCCCCATTTAGTGTTTTGGGGATTTTTTCACACTCATTCTCTACCCGCGCGGGTATCTACAGGTATCGGGTAATCTCCATCCAAGAATAAAATTTCAAGTAATGAATTTAATAAATACAAACATTATTCATTTACATATTAAAATGGTAAAAAATAACTTGTGAAAAAAACATCTTTTAAAATAATATTTTAAGTACCCACTGGTTAAGTAATAAATAACATAGTTCATATTTTTTTTATAAAAAATAGTTGGTACTATTACATACACACACCGGGTACTTTCATAGGGATCTATTCGGGGGTATGGCTTTACCCAAATCCGCCCACCTTTTTAACCGAACGGTATAATTTTCGCTATTTTCATCTTCGCAGGTGAAAATTTTCGGATTTTTCCCCAAATCCATGGGTTTGGATATCACGGATTTCGGATAATCCCCGACTCATTAACATCCTTAATAATGGTATAGTTAGTGTAAATTTTTTCTTCTTTTAAAACTACAATCTGAGAAGGTAAACTGGAAGGATCTGCACAAAGAATGTTATTTTGGATTTTATCCTATTGCTAAGCTAAATTTCCTTGTTTTTTTAATGCAAAAACACAATACACAGAAGGCCAGAAAACCGAAAGGGTGAGAGCAATTTGAGAAAAAAGATGCAAAGAAGAAAAGGATGTTTCTTTACTTGGAGAAGAAAAGGAAAGAAGAAAAAGGAAAAAGGCGATGACCTATTGTGTGTTTGCATGCATATCCATAATATTCCACGTGATCACTAGTTCACTGCCATGTTTGCCTCTTCCGTACTCTTGCCCATTGCATTTGAAAAGCCAGCGCAAACAAAACCAAAAAATTCACTTAATCCTTGACCTTGTTAAATTTGTGGATTTCATCCAAAACTTTTAAAATTTTCAAAATATTTTGTAATTGGTAAAAGTGCACCAGTGTGTAATGTCATGTGTAAGATTATGTTTTGTCTGAATTTTCAAGATGTCATTTTTTATTTCTTCTTTTTCTAACTACTATTAGTTGATACGGATGTACACTTTTATTAAATTCAGGAGATCAATTGAAATTTTAAAAAATTGATGGTGATGTGTGATAAAAAAATTATCAAATTTAATAGATTTATCAAATTTAAAACATTATATACAGCATGCATTGGTAATTGAGTTGCATGATAAGATAATCACGTCGTACGAAAATGTAAAACCAATTTACTTCATGCAATAAATTATTACACTTAGCTATACGCGTCAGCTAAGTCTATTTATTTTTCTAGTCTTATTTTTAGTTGTTCTGACTTCTGACATCAAATATGTTATTCATATGTTGACCAACTCACGATTTTCTTGAACTAAAATTTCAAAACTTGTATATGTAAGTATTTTTTTTTTTTTTAAAACCTTCGGAGGAACATTGTGTCCCCCCTTCAGAAAAATGTTGGAGTAGGTGAAAATTTCGGGGTGAGCTTCCCAACTAGGTTGTTGCGCTCGCTTACCTACAAAACACCTACCCCTCTTTATTAAATAAAAATAAAAATAGTAACAGTAACAAGATAGGGTTGGAAACGGAAAAATAAAATTAAGTGAACCGAAACAAGCATCGGCCACTCAGATCATGGAAAAATAAATTTTTACAAAAATCAGGAACGGAATTCCAGCTAACATGTTCATCCGAAATCCTCCCAAAGTTAGCTAAAGCATCTGCGACTCCATTTCCTTCTATGTAGACATGAGTAACAATGAAGTTACAGCTTTCCAAGGACTTCAAGCATCTACTCCAGTCACGTCGAAGAATCCACGGAACTAGCATCGTCCTAGACCGAAATGCACCAACCACATAGCTCGAATCACTCTCCAACCAGAGGTTTCACCATCCATTTGTAGTTGCAATGTCCACCGCATGAATTGCCGCTTTTAGTTCTGCAATATAAAAGAATATTGTATCGAATGGAAAAGAAGTATATGTAAGTATATAAAGTTAATATAAAATTTATTTGGTGTAATAAAGCATTTAAGTGGTCAATTAGATATATATCAATTATCAGTGAAATAAGGATTTCTATATATTAGTGAGGACCTAAATGAGTTTACATGCATAACAAGATTTAAACTCTCAGATATTAGGGTAAAATTGCACTTTCCAATTAAAGTCAAGGGCATATTTGACGTTATCCCAGTTTTAATATTTATTATTTTGCTTACATATGATATAATCATGTGCAGAAACGTTGAGATAACTTATATTATATGATGAACACGTTTAGGTTTAATTCTGGTCGGTTAAGACGTACCATTTAATAAAAATAAAATTTTACATATGACGAAATTTCCATTTATGGTACATTGGAATATAATTCTTTAACATTTTTTACTATCCCTTTAAAGATCTTCCTTGAGTACTATAATTCGTGCTAATCCATCGATTTCTTTTACATAACAAATATTGTGAAACAAAATCTGAATGCATTACATATGGAGAGAGAATTGGTAAATGAAAGACAGTTTCAAAAGTTTTGTTATTTTAGTTTGGCAAATATATTTATACCCCTAAAATTTAATATCGTTCACCACGTCACCTTACATAACAATTAACAAATCAAGAAGTGTCATATAAGTAACAAAAGAAAACTGGACACTTTTTACCAAATATGTGATGGAAACTATAACTTTTGTAAGTTCAGAATGATATACGATAAAAAATTTTAAACTCAATAGGTTGAAGATGTATTTAGCCTTTTAGTTTTGCGGTAAGTAGAGTGATCGAATATGTGTTGTACCTGTTGGAAAACTTGATGTTTTAAGTTACTTTTAAAAGGGCATTTATCCCACATGGGAAATTTAATGTATATGTTTTTAGTTTATATTGAGTTTTCCTTTATGAGATTGTAAATTGTGAGAGATACTAGGTAGGCTCTCGCGCATATTTCTAGTGCAAATCGTCCGATTCCCCCCCCCTACGCGGGCGATAGAGCCCGTAAGCGAAACCTTTTATTATTTTTCTGAGAAAATAATATATTTTATAGTTTTGGCTTTTAAATTTCTTTACCCGTAAAGCTTTAACTTCTCAACAACCATTTTCCACTTAAATGCTAGGATTACGAATTGTGCGTTTTGCTGTTCTTGGTTTTCTTGATATAAACTGCCTCTCTGTTCCTGTGCCATCTCTATTCATATAGAGGTGAAGGAGTGGTTCAATCCTGTAAGGAACTATCGAAGTATCCTTTAAGGACAATGCCTAGCACGGCTCCACTTTGTTTGCACTACTGCTGCTTCTTTCGTTCTTCAGGTTCAGCACGTGTACCAGGCTTTATCAGCATAAATTCTTAACAGTACCTACTAAAATTCTAGGAGAATGAGGTAAGTGGATATATGTGTTGTACTTTCCCAGATTACTTTTCCGAAAAGCTTCATTTTCAAGTTTTTGCTATAAGCAGCAGAGTTGATTTTGAAAAAAACAAATCAGACATTCCTAATTATATAGTATAAAGGATCAAAATGTGTTGTTCAAAACTAAAATATATAATTATAATAAAAATTTGTGAGAGCAACTTATTGGAACAATAATTTAAAAAGCAATACCAAACATACCCTTAATCATAGAGGACATTTTCATGTGGAAGAGTTTTGAGAATTATACAACAATTGGTTTCAAACTTAACAATAAAGTTACCCGTTTAATTAGTTCATGACAATAAAGACTAAGCCAGTTCTTTGAATATATGATTGAATTAAAGTGTAGTGCATAATTTGCAAATTATTAATTTTTTAAAGTTTGAATGAAACTGGCAACTGTAGATGGTAGCAAATTAAATTAATATGGAATAATATTTTGACTTTATATATTATTACCAAACAGGAAAAGCATATATACTTTATGCAAATGGTTATACATATGGGTATTGACTTTCTTTCTTTCTGTGTTTCACGCATGGCCAGCACAATATTATTTATCCCCATGATATATTTATATGTTCATTTAGAGAATAATATGTTTCGTTTATCGTATATAGAATTTTCGATCCGTAATGATTTCCTTTGTGATGGAAAATATAAATAGAAACGAATTTGGATTTTAACTTTTTCCATATGTCCAAGATCGAAAAACGTCGCATTAGACTCTAGAAAATTCCATTTCCGGCAATTGTTATATATATCAAAAAATTATAAAGAATATAGCAACGGAGGAATCCAATTATATGCATAAACAGTGTATGTTTGTAGCATCACAAACACATGTCAGATTTGGAAACTAACTATACACATAATCCTATTCAAAGCTATAGATAAGATAATTATATATCATCTTTTTGGCCTCAAATATCTATTTCTATATTATTCCCTAAATCTTCATGAAATTGATCACATACTATACTATACAGTGTATGTGAATGAGCATAATATCTATAGAGCACAATAATATGAATATACATACAGTGAGTTTGCAAACAAAGTGTCCACTTGAGTATCAATTTACTGTTATATTCTTCATTTCTTTTTGCAACATGTAATTTTAATTCAGAGGATTTTGCACTCACAGTTTCACATATGTATGATATACATGTTTCTTCACACTTCATATCTCATGTATTGATGAATGGTGTTTCTTTTTCATCCTCGATATATTGCTATTAAAAGTGCTACACATCAACAAAATTTAGCTTTTCACTTGTTATTCACTGGCTTTCTTATAAATATGAATATTGAAAAGTTTGAGAATTGAACTTATAACCTTCAACATTTTGATGTGATAAATGTCTTAGTTAAGTTTTTGAGATTAAATTTATGATCTTAAAATCATAGGTACGAGTCACATGAAGGTCTTGATATGGTTTAGATTTTTCTTTTGCATTTATTGTAAGCATACTGCATAGTTTTTTTAAAGAAAAATGACCTTCCTCATTTTATTTAACAGTGAATATATTAATTTCATGTTAGAACTTAGTAAGTTATTACTTTTTCTTCCATATTATTGAATAAAATATAAGAAGCTAAAAAAAGAACAAAAGGTTGATATCATAGAGGTGAAATTGTGTTGGGTTTTGATGTTATTTTAAAGGGTAGTTGGAACCCCAAATTAATGACTGATTAATTATTTCTCTTGCTAAATGAAGTATCTCATTTCCTCATTTTGTAGGTTTAACCGTCAGTATGGATCTCAGGCCTAACCCAGAACTGTGGGCTAGGTGATTAGCCAAGCCCATTAATAGGTTTAAAGGTCAGAATGTGAATCTAGGGCCTAAGCCCAGGACTGGCATAATACAAAGAGAGTGAACGGGATACTCATAGCCAAAACCACCAACACAAAACAATGTGAGAGGCTTACTGGAATTCCCCGTTAATCCTCTCCGAAATATGGAAGAATATAACGTCATAAAGATAGTATAGAAACTAAGGATGACAATGTGTTGGATTTGAATCTGATTTAATGGATTCAGTTTCAAATTTATGAATCTTATGGATTTGGGTTCGAAATGAGTTCTAAACATATCCAAAAAAATTATAACAGATTTTTGTTATTTTTAAAATATATCATAAATAATAATTCAACAAAATAAACATCAGGTTATTATAATGATTATATAAAACTTTGAATACAGAATCATAAAGAAATTTAAAAATTTTAATGTATATTATACGATTTATTGAATGTATAAAATTCAATGTAACACCTAAGAAACAAAAATTAGATATTGCTTTGCTTATATAAAATTGTTTTTATTAAAAAAAATTAGAATTTAGATCTAAGTTTTGTAACGCAAAATATTTTGTGGACCAATAACTAGATCATTTTGGATCTATATATGTTAGATCGAAACCTGAAAAATGGGAATGGATCCGCGGAATAAGACCATATCCAAGATCCATTGTTATTACATGAAGTGATCCTATAATGGAGATATTTATAGGGCATTTTTTTGAGTTAACGTTAGAAAAGGAAAAATAATTTGGGACGTGGCATGATATCTTTTTCAAAAGCTCGCGATGCTAACATTCGGTTTTTGTTTTTACGTTAATATCTAATCCTTGGATTTAAATCTTCTATCCCCACTACTCTATTCCTAATCCCGTTTCTTACTTAATGTATATTATTTGTGCATAAATTATACATGTGACAATGAAAAAATTATTTTAAAATTGTAAGTAACGGAAGACAGGACATGTGTCATGTAATGAATGGTGTTAGAAGATTTGATTCCATTACAAATTTCTCATTCCATCGTTATTCCTTTCTCCTTCTTCTTCCTCGCTCTCCCTTTCCCCTATCCGATCTCTCATTAACGTCCGGCAGATCAGATTTTCTGAAGTCCGCAAGCATGACCGTCCAACAATCTCTTTCGATGAATTCGTTTTCACTCCTAAAGGCCGAGTTGAGCTCCGTCTCCAAAATCCATCTCTCCAATTCAAATGTGGATCTCGACCTATCGCGGCTCAGATTCTTCTCCTCTGGACCCGAGATGGCTGGCTCCATGTGCTCCAGCAGCTCAAAGACGGTGAGATCTCTTTTGTTCTCCAATCCGATCTGATTAAGCATGATTTCACCTTCAATAAGCTCTAGAAAGGTCAAGTTCATAAATAATCTTAATTAGATTGAATCGGTGATTGCTTTCCCTTGATATTGATATTGAGTTAATGGTAAATCCTGAGAATCTGATATTTTTTGGTTTTTGTTTCATCAATTTAGGTACATGGAAACTGAACAAAATCATTAAATTGTTTGTAAGCTCCCCTTTACTCATAGCCCTACCTTTTTTTTCATCAATTTGAATTGATATTATTGAATCAATTAGTATCTTCTTATTTTGTGTATTTATGATTTAATGTAACTTTCTATACAATAGAATTCACCTACAGTAGTTTCGTAGGGGAAATCTGTTTTAGAGGTGTAATTTAAAATGGTTTTGAAATATTTAATGGCAGTACTGCTGATGTTAGTATGCATTTGATGCTCATGATTTTGTTCTACACAAACTTGATTCTTGAGTTTTGATGTTAAGGATTCCTAGTTATTTCATTGACGAATTAGTTATGCAACACATTAATTGTAATTGTTGTAATTTGACCATTGGGATTGACATCGATAGACGAGAATATACGTTTGTTAGTTATAGTCGTTTCTTCACAAATGTTTGCTGCCTTCTGAAAAAGGAAATGAACGAAACTGATGTCTTGACTTTGACTTTATTTTTTTGTAGTTTAAGTTGATTATTTAACCATTGTCTTCTTGGTGCAGGCTTTGGAAGTCCAAGGTAAACATTCTGAAGTAGAGCTAGATTTGTCAAAGTTATGCCCCCCGAAGAATCATCCGTAAGTTCCGCTTCTGTTACTTTATCCTTCAAAAGTATTATCTTCTATATTATTTAATAAATAACAGCTCGTTGTTAGGCTTCGATATGTATAATGGAGTATACTGATAGCTAAATCCCTATAAAACTATGCTATTATAATAAGTTGACACCTCCAAGCTAAAACTTGAAAAACCTAAAACCCTGAAATAACTTTACTATGTTTTGTTTGTTGTGCAAATCCATTTCGAATTATGCATTTGAATTTGTTAATGCCAAAGATTGTAAGATTGCATAAATAAATAAATTTGAATCCTTTCTAGGTTGAAGGACTCAATGAACTTAGAAATGTACAACAATCTTTCGATGTTTAGTCAGAGCCTATAACAATAAGAAGAACCTCAACTAGAAAAAAAATTAGTTAAAGTTGAGTCTGAAAGTTCACAGATTTGGAGTCATACTCGAAAGACAACAAAAAGAACGGTTACTAAAGTGGTTAAAGATGATATAAAACATGTTATCTTACAAGGAACTCAATATATTGTAACTTTTTATAACTTTCAATGAGCTTTATACTAGATATAATAGTTTTTATACCAGGTATAACGTCTTTTATACTAGGTCTAACATATGTTACAATAGAAATTGGTTGTTTATATTAGCACATTAAAATCAATGTATGTAAGATGTATATGAACAAAAGATATGTTACCATTAAAGCCAATTAGAGAAAAATTTCAAAGCGATGAAAAATTGTTATATTATACCTGGTATATGGTCATAATACTTGGTATAAAAGTCAATATACCTGGTATAACAGCTCTTTTACCGGGTATAAAGCATTCAAAATATGATTTTTGGTGTAAAATTGATTATTATCTTCAAATATAATAATAGCTTGTATATGAGGTATAAAATATTATACCAAGTATAATGCTTCATAAAATAATTTTTGCTGCAAAATTGAGTATGGTCTAAGAATTATTATATCTAAGTCATGCAAATACAAAAAAAAATTGAAAATAGAAACTTAAAAAAATGAGAAAGTGAAAATATTTTGTTGTTATGCTAAAAATAAACATATTTGGGTACATATCTAATTAGGGTTGTTTTCCTAAACTGTTTAGGCCCAATAATTACCTATTTACATAAATGACCATTTCAAAGTAATTAATATACAAATTAATCAAACACGCAATCTTATTTACACTTTCGCATTCTACATATACTTCCTCTTCTCTGAATCACAATTTCATATCTCAATCCTGTTCCTGTGTTTTCTTGTCTTCAGATTGCTTCTTCTCTTGTCGCCGATCCTCTTCGTCGCTACTCCTCTTGCCATTTTTACTTCTCTTCTTGCAATTTCATCTTGATTCTTCCTTTTCTTTTGGTTTTGTTTTTGGTTCCATGAAAATTGACATGATTTTATCATTACGGGAAGAAGAGGAATTAATTACTGAATTTGTATTATTGAAAAGAATGATTTGTTTATTCATTCGAATGGATCTTAAACTAAGTGTACAGTTTCGTTTCTTTCCATGTTGCTTGTGTTTTTATTCCAAGTTACCGCAATTTTCCAAATTTTATGTTTTAGTCATACAAATCTTTCTTTTGGTCTCTCTATTCGATTTCTAACATATATCTATCATTTATGCATTGTAACATGAATTCTAATATATAAAGTGTTTTCTAACAGTTTTGAGTTGAAATGCATATATTTGATAAAAAAAATCTACTAAAATCTTACTAGAAATCTCGTATAAGTTAAATAAGACTTAAAAATCTTAATTATTAATATATTAGAGTTCTAAGATTATTGTAGTATCTAAAGTGTGTTACTATGTTTCCAAAATTTTACTAACATATTTTTATAAATTTCTAACTTATTTATTTATAAATTTCTAACAGATTTCTAATAAATGTCTAACATAGAAGACAATTCTATGAATAAATTTTGAAATATTATTTTTAAGTAGAATTTTTATTTTTTTATAATATTTTATGTAAATAAAATAATAATGTAACTTGTTCAAAATATTTTACCCAAATAAGAAGTTTGCTTGTATTTCCCATATAAGATTAAGGAAAAGAGAGACAAGAGAGATTTCTCATTGGGCCTATAAGCCTATTAACTCTTTAGAGGCATCTTTTATATCAATTATTGTTTTCTTAATGCAGAATAATTACAAATTGAACAATTAAACAAATTTAGTTTTTCTATTATTAGAAAATCATTTTTATAATAAATAATATTTTAACACTTGTTATTTATGATTTAATGCATTATTTAAATTAACGTGTCTCAAAAAATTTGATATCACCATAAATGTTTCAAAAGATCAAATATTATTTTAAACTTGTTTAAAGTGCACTAGTTTATCTTATAATAATATGTGTCAATTTATAGTTAGTTTAACTTTTCAAGTGTCATTTTCTAGACTTTTCTCTCTCCAACATCAAAAGCGGACACATGACATAAAGAGATAATTTGATGCACTTTTTACAAATTAAGGGGGTTATTTGAAACATTAATTTAATAATGTATCTAATGTCTTGGCCTATTGATTAAGATTAAAGCTAATATCTGTAGAAATCTCAAGTTCGACTCACATTCGGGTAGGATTTTTCTTTTCACCTGATATAAGCAGAATTATAGTTTTTATTTCTAAAAAAGAAACATTAGTTTAATTAACAATAAAAGTATTGATAAAACCGATAAGAGTGGTTCTGGATGAGAGCAATGGGTTGTTATTCCTGACCGATGTAATTGTAATTGCCTTAACTATCACTATATGCAATGGTATTACCAAAAAAATATCACTGCATGTAATGGCGGTGGTCCCAAATATTACAAAGAAATCAGGGGATTAGTTCTCGCTATGTTGTCAATGGCATTAACCTGTCGTCAATGGGTTGATTAGCCATGGGCTTATGGGCCTGATATACGTCTCTTATCATCATATGTTTTTACATAAATGGGCCACTTAATATTATATGATTGAGTTTTTAACAAATTTAACTTTTTCAAAATCATAAAAAAAGTAACTTTAAAGTTTCATATTTACATAAATATATTCCTCAACAAATCAAAATAGCCCAAATAGATTATCATCCCCTTAACTTGGCAACAAAAGTTTAATGTCACCCTGAACTTTCAAAAGTTTCAATGAACCCCCTGAACCTAGGAAAAATACATTAGTTTGTCCCTCAATGTAATGTGGTAACTTTTGGTTGGGGAGAGAAAATTAGAAAATGAAATATTTGAAAAGTTAAAGAACCATATTTTGACACATGGTGTTGAGGGAGGGTCAAGTGATTCGCTTTTGCCAAACTGAGGGGGAAATCTGATCTTTTTGAAAGTTGGGGCGATATCCAGCTTTCTTGCCAAGTTAAAGGGGATAATGATGCATTTGACCATCTAATTACAAAACATAAGGCATGCTCACCTCCATGTGCAACCTTCGTGATTTTATTATTATCTTGATTTGTTTTTCATTTATCTCTCAAACCGTTTATATTTTACATTTTCTTTTAGAATTTTTTGTTCGTCTAATTTTTATCTTTGCAACTCCATCCATCGTGACTTTCGCATTTTTATGTCTATTATGTGTGTGTTATATGTCGAATGTGTATATTAAAATATCTAATAAATGTCTATTATATGATGTTATACGAAGCTTGAAGAGTTATCTATTTATTAGATATCTATAATATATCTGTTAGATTTAAAATACATGTATGTTAGATGTTTGTTATAGGAATGTATAATGTTATATGATGCTTGAAATGTAATATTTTTTACTGAAGTATTATATGCATATGATACATCTATTATGTACCAAGTATATGACTATTATATGTTTGTATATATATGTCACGCTCTTTTCCATTCAACTTCTTTGGTAGCTTTTTACCCGTATTTCAACTATGATGGTTAAAAAAAGACATAGAAGTTGATATCAAGGTATATAATAGCCCAACCTCTATGGGAATCCATTTTTCCTAGTAAATTCCCACAAGGAGTAATCTTAAAAGCAAGAAACTTCTCACCTACCTCAATCCCTATATAAAGGATCAAATATCCCTAAGGAAGGTACCTAATTCTACCTCCTCATTCTACGTACATTATTCTCCATGCATCATACTCGGAGTACCTTCGAAGGAATCCCAACTAAGGCCCTCTAACCTCGTTGTCTTGAAGATCAACCATCTTTGAATCCCACAACATCAGAAGTCAACAAAATATAAATGGTTAAATTCAAATTGCACTTTAAAAGTGCATATGTGTAAATGTAAAATTTGTTGACAATGTTTTTGGCCAATAAAAAAGTTTAATACATACTCAACTTCTTAAACTTGACACATTTCACCACTTGTCATAATCTCAATTTTAAAAAATCTTTACCAGCCCCATAAACTTGGTTAAAAAGCACTCGTCAGCCCTCTCCCATGCCACGTGTCACATCTTGATTAGAGAGAGAAAAATAAAAATAGACATATTTGAAAAGTAAAATTAATCAAATGATTAAAGGGACTAGTGAGTGCATTTTTGCTAAGTTTAAAGGGTTAATAAAGATTTTTTTTTAAATCGAGAGTGACAAGTGGTGAAAAATATCAAGTTTATGAGACTAAGTATGTATTATTTGACCTAAAATATAAGAAACTCAATAGTCAGTCCGGCCAAGGCCATGTTCTTTTTTTTAGTTACCAAATTAATTAGTATATCCAAATGAGAGTTATCAACACATGTTAATTTTTCTTTGAGTCACTAAAGATGTCAACTGTTTAGCTCTCATTATCATGTTACTTAATAAAAAGTATTCGGCCAACACCTAGAATTGAGGATTGAGTTTCTCCAATGGTATAAATTTCTAAAATTCTTTTATTAAAATATTGTCTTCAGCTTATAACGGAAACCGAGTAAAAAATTTAGGGCTCGACAATTTAGAGTTAATCAAGGATTGATATAACTACAAGTCTCTAACTTTAGCCTCCACAACTTACTATCAACGATTTTATTCAAAATTATATTAAATTGATTAAATAAAATAAATAGATAGGGCTTTGTAGGTTGACTTTGACTATAAGTTGATATATGCATATAAAGCTACCATTATTTGGAATAAAAATAAGCAGAATAAGGAATAAAAGGGTTGAATTATAATGTACCAAATGGATGGATGAAAGCAAATGCATGCATGTATGGTGATTTTAAATGATGGATGTGTGCGTATATATTTATGGCAAAATGTATCGTTACCCTCCTTCACATGGTAGTAAAAATCGGATGACACTCTCAATTTGCAAAAAGACCAGATACCCCCTTAATTTGGCAAAAATGAACCACTTAACCCCTCTAACTTCATGTGTCAAAATCTGATTGGTTTAACTTTTCAAATATGTTATTTTTTTTGTTTTTCACTATCCAAACAAAACTTGACACGTGATATTAAGAGAGGCAAATTTATGCATTTTTACTAAGTTCAGTGGATTGATGGAAATATTGAAAGTTTTGGATGACATCTAACTTTTATTGGTAAGTTAAAGAGGGTGTGTGTATGTATATACATACACACACATATATATGTATGTATTTATGTATGTATATATATCTACATACATACATACATACATACATACATATGTGTGTGTATGTATTTATGTGTATATATATGTATATATGTGTGTGTATATATATATACATATATATATGTCTATATATGTGTGTGTATATATATGTATGTATATGTATATGTATTAAAGATTGAAATCGTGTCATCACACTCTCTTCTCATATTGGCAGACATGTTAATGCAGAACAAACGAATAATGCATATTCTCTAGGCTCTTTAAAAATTAAATTTAGATAATGAGGTAGAACAAGGAATCCTTAAGATGCAACTCCAAAATAAGATTCGTTTTCATCATACTGTAGCTTAGGTTGGCGCAAACCTGTGGTGGCCTTTATAATTGAGTGAGTATTATAAAACAAATTGATTTGTGTTAACATTACTTATAAAGTCTTGTTTATTTATGACGTGGAATCATGATACATTGTCCGGAACTCTTATAACCCTGGCGCTAGTTCTTGCTTGGTTTTTTCTTGGGTGAAAATTTTCACGCATAGTTGAGTTCAACTGTATCGTTGTTGTATTATGAATGACGAAGTTAGTTGCGTACTAATTTGTCTTGAGTGAACTGTTTCTTTTAGGGCCTTGGAGTTGATTATATTCTTTTTCCTATGTAATAAGACTTAATTTATCCAGTTCCCAGGTGTAATTTTATGTTATTATTTAAATAAATAACATTTTTTCTCAGTTCATTTATACTGATTATATATGTTGCTGCTAATAGTTTTGGATCACAGTGGTTCGGAACTATGTAATAGTAGAAGCACTGCAGCATTCCGTGTCAAACTAATATAAAACGTTATAACCCAGGTCCACAATAGTACATATTGATGGGATACAATTTTTATAGCTTTCGTGACAGCTAAAGTGATGCTTAAGGAGTTAAGTTACTGAGCCAGCCGATATGATTTATTTTTTTCTGCACTAGTCTTCTAAAGAAACACCAATAAAGATCTTACATAAAAAAAATAAATGAGATTAGTATTAAGTATTAACATACACCATTTAATTTTATATTGTTAGGTCCCGAACAGATAATTCGGTAGCCGGGTGATATGTGTAAACTAAAATAGATTCGCAACAACAAATAGTAAAACAAGTAAAGCAATAAAAACGACACAGAGATTTTAAGTGGAAACCCTTGAAAGGGAAAAACCACTGGGCACCGATAACTCCACTAATAAATAATGGGAATACACAATACAAGCTCTCTCAAGTATACTCAAACTCGAGGTATATTTTTAGGATAGTTGGAAACACCCCAATTTTACTCACAAGGTAAAATCACTCAACCCCCCTCACTAATTACTCTCTTGTGGTAATAAATTACTCTATAAGAGGAAACTCTCAAAATACTCTTTTGTAGAAATAATGCTCTACAAAAGGAACTGAATGCTTTCTTAATTTTCGAATGATTTTGGATTACCGGGAGAAGGCCTTTTATAGGCAGAGTACCTACTAATTTGTCAAATTGGTAAGTAAACTACCAAAAGAAAATTCAATGGTTGGTGGCCAACCATTGAAGTCTGGACCAACAATAACTTCATTTCATCCAAATTGCTACAATCCCTTTGCTTATCTACTCAATTTATTCCTTCATTCTCAATTCAATTGCGGGATGGGTCCAAAGTATCTGATAAAAAAACATTGTAACGGGGACCTTAGGGGAATCCAAATTTGTTGTCTCGGTTTTAGTTTTTGAATTGGGCAAATTAGGCATGATTTTAGGAATGCATTGGTTACTATCTTTGGGTGAGGTTGTGCATAATTGGGGTTAAGGTTGGATGAAATTCACTCACACTGGCCAAACAATTCAATTGTGGGGACTCAACCGCAATACCGCAAGATGAAATAGGTGATGAGTTTCGAATTCTCACGCAGAAAGTGTAACCAACAATACAACATTTGGGACATTCAATTACATATGGAAATGTATTAGTGGATCCTCAAAAAGTAGGAGCCATTCATAATTGTTCTTATCTAGTGAAGATCACAGTGGTACAAGAGTTTTGGGATTCTACTTCATATTACCTTGCATTCATTAAATATTACAAAGAGATTGTGAAACCAACCGAACTCATGACGACGAATACTTTTGTTTGGACATCTTACATTGAAGCAGCATTCCTAAGCTTAGAGAATAAAGTTAGCAAAGCTTCCGATGGGAATTCAGTTTCTGGTCTTACTCTACAGCTTTGCCACCATAATGGGACATTGACTCTGTCATTGCCCTTTCTCTTAAAGGACTCCTTGCACCATAAGCTACCCACAAAACACAGAAACATGTTGTTCCAATGGCTTATTCCATGACATTCTCCAAGGATCTATGAAGTAAACTGGCAGGATGAATTTACAATACAAAGTGAGCTTCCAATTTTTAGTCTTTGAGGCCAAGACTGTTCTTGAAGGGGGTGTTTTGATAGAGAAAATTCTAATATGGATCATAACTCATCAGAGCCAAATCCAATAGTAGGTTACTCAAGGGGAATAAAAGGAATTTGGAGGCACTTTATGGGTGAGTTTGTTATTAGGCTTAGCTGGCAACTGCCATGATTTAGGGTTATATAAGTGAAATGGGAATGGTGAGATAGGCAAGTTTTGTTAGCAATATTGAGGAATATTGCTTAGTGTAGAGGCACTACGTTGTAGAGAGGAGAGCTTGCTCTCTGTGGGTCTTTAAGCTATATCTTGTAATTTCCTATTTCCCTTTTCCATTTATCATAAATCTCAGCTTACTTTCTTCTTTATTTTGCTTTTTATTGATTCTATTTGTGATTTGAGATAAGTTCCCCATTAATATATTAGCATCCTTTACTTGTTATTGTTTTAAGTTTTTGAAGGTTAATATAAAGATAGTGTTAATGTCCGAAATGAAACTTGAGTTGATTTATAGATGGCTTGTATCTAAAATGAGATTCTATTTAAGTTTATTTTAAGGGTAAATAATTATAACTTTCCTATTGTTTGCACTATTATACTATCACCTCCTTAATTTTTTTTAACATAACTTATACCTCCCTGTAGTTTATTTCCAACCAACTGTTGCCTCGTTCTGTTAACTTTTATAACTTTTCCATTCAAATAATTTTTTCTTTGACAAAATTACCCTTTTCTTTATGAGTTATATTTTTTTCCTAATCCTTCACCTTCCCTTCCTAAACTTTTATGCACAATTTCATTAATTCAAATAACAAAATAATAATAATTGAAACATCATTTATTTGTTTTAATTTCTTATAAACCTTTGCATAAGGGTTAAACATTACTGAACAATAAAATTTAATCTTTTTTATTAAAAAAAAGGATTGTATGCTAATTATATATTTTTATCTCATATTAACCAAATCAAATCAATTACTTTAAGCCTAAAATCAACGAAATTTTGTGAAAATTAATTAAATAGTTTTCAAAATTACTTACTGGTAAAGGATTATTATTACCATATTATCATCATTTTTTGTTACAACTATCTTTCAATTGTCTAACAAAAAAAATTATAAAAGCTTTGATTATTTATTGTCTTACTAGTATATAAACTAACAACTTAATGTTAACTTTTTTAAATTAGTTTTGCTTGTAATTGAATATTAGTTTAAGCTTGTATAAGTTACAGCTCATTACTTCAAATATTAACTAACAACTTTGACCAACTCGTTAGTCATTGATTTTTCAACCATTAGAGAAACAATATAAGTTATAGCTAATTACTTCAAATATTTAGAAATCTCAAAATTTATATAAATAAGAAAACTTTATTTTATCATCAAAATTTTACGGTGGCATTCCATGCATCATAGTCATTTTTAACCATCATTTAATACATGGACAGTTATTATATTAAGTGCAAAAGCAAAATGCACATTGAAATTATATGAACATATGTTGTGAATAGAAAAAATGAATAAACAAGAAAATAAGGACAATTTGGTCCAATAAAAAGTTATTTAGATGGAAAAATTATAAAAATCAACATAAGGAGATCATATGTGGATGGAAACAAAACATAGAGAGGCATGAGTTCTAATAAAAAAAATATAGGAAGGTAGTAGTGTAATTGTACAAACATTAGGGAGGTCATAATTATTCATCCTTATTTTAAACCCATGCAATAGCATAACTTGGTTAGCATTTTTAGCATCATATAATACAAATATTATAGTTTGTTTTAGACATATTTACTCTTTTGGACAAGTCAAACATTTCTTACTTTTTGTTTGGCAAGAATTTTCTGAAAGTAATTGTAGGATGTGTTTTTAAAGTTTGCATACAAAGTTATAACTTCTAATAAACTTGTAAAAATAGTTTTGTTTTTGTTGAAAAAAAATATTACTAGTAATATTTATGTTTCCTACATGCCATTATAATTCTGTTATTTTTTACATTAAGTTTGTTCAAGCCGCAAAGATCGTAGTCTAGTGGATGAGACTGAAGTTGTAATCCTAGAGATCAAATGTTCCTAACGGGTCCTTAAATATTGGATTACAAGTACGGGGCATATTCGGGCTATTTCATGAACATATTTGTAGTAGTGTTGAAGTGATAGGATTGCTATTCAACTCAATAAGTTGAAATGAATCATCGGCTTCTTGATGAATAAAATGATGACATGTCTAAATAACTAGGTAGCTTATTTGAAAGAATCATTTTATTCTTGATCAAGAAATATTATGAA
>CATIWQ010221233.1:0-11976 GCA_949673415.1 Euphorbia schlechtendalii | reverse complement strand
TAAAAGAAAACAAGAGAAAATAAATGAAATAAAAAGAAAAAAAGAAAAGAAATAAAATAAGTGGAAAAGAAATAATAAAAAAGGAAAGAAATAAATATAGATAAGAAATAAAAATTAGCATTTTCTCACTCTCTTCTCTCTCTTCTCATGGCGAAAAGGGGGAGACCAAAGAGGAAACCGGCGGTGAAAAAATCTAGCGATCAAGGTTCATCTCATGGTTCACCTTAATTTTCGTCTACATCTTCTCCATCTCAGGTGTCTCCTCTTGTTATCTCTGAGTATTCGACGAAGATAACGGGTCTTCAGGCTAATGCCTAAAAAGCATGGGAAGGTTTCCGATATGCTAATCCAGAGCTTCTAGGGGATAAATTGTCCTTTGTTCCTCCAATCCTCAAGGGAGGTAAGCGTATTTTCTTTATTAATCCAGTGGATATCTCATCTGAAGTTTCAAATTGGGATGCATCCTTGATTTGTGTTGTTCTAGGCTCAAAACCTCCTTTGTCTGTGTTTGATGGCTTTGTGAAGTGTATTTGGAAGGATTATGGTATTAAGAAGGTAATAAGATTAGATAATAGTCATTTCATTATTTGGTTTGTTGGAGTAGAGGCTCGTGATGCTATTGTAGAGCGTGGTATTTGGTTTTTTTATCGGAAATTGCTAGTTGTGCATCCATGGATAGGGGATTTTGATATTCTGAAAGAGGTTAGAACTGTATCGATTTGGGTGAAATTACCAAAACTCCTTGTCAAGTATTAGAATGAGAACTCTCTTAGTGCCATTTGTAGTCTGCTTGGATCTCCTCTCATGACTGATAAAGTAACTAAGGATCGATTGTGGTTAAGTTTTTCTAGAGTTCTAATTGAGATGGAAATTGGTGTGGATCCGATTATGGAAGTTCAATTTATCCATGAGTTTGGCCAAGTGGTTATTTAAGCGGTGGATTATAATTGGATTCCGGTTAAGTGCAAGAACTGTTCAATTATGGGGCATTGTGCTCATACTTATAAGAAGAAAACGGAGATGGTGTGGAAGGAGAAGGCTATTCCAGAGCCTGTTCCAGTGATTGTTCCAGGGCTGGATTCTGTAGCTCAGTAGAGTGGTTCTTCTCTAATGAATGTTCCAAGGATGGATACTGTAGCTCAACAAAGGGGTCCTGTAGTTCATCAGAGTATTCCCTTAGCCTCAAAAGTGTTAATCATAGTGGATGATGAAGGTTGGGTGACACTAAATAGAAGGAAAAAGAAGATTGTTGAGGCACAATTCCCTTACAATGCGGTTGGGAGTGGCTCTAATTTTGAGGAACATGTCATTCATCCGTTAAGTCATGGGGTTTCTTCTAATATGGAATGTTAGGGGTTTGAATAAGGTGAATAAGCAGAGAGAACTTTGCTCTCTTTGTTCAGTTAATAAAGTAGAAATGTTTGCTTGTTTGGAAACTAAATTGAATAAAAAGTCTGTTTAAAGTTTTGTTAATAGGTTTTTTTACTAGCTGGAGCTCTTATATTAACCTGGAGGTTCATAATGGTGGATGTATTCTTCTTATGTAGAGAAATGATTTGTTCTCAATAAGAGTTTTGTCTATTACTGAGCAACTTTTGCATTGCTCGGCTTTTGTTATGGGATTGCGATTCATGTTTAAATTTTCTGTGGTTTATGGCTTTAATTCTGTGTTGAAAAGGAGAAGTTTGTGGAGTAAATTGGAGGCTTGTCAATCATCGGTTCCTTGGATTATAGGGGGTGATTTTAATGCTTTCTTTTCCCTTGATGGTAAATTGGGGGGAAATCAGGTTCATCCTGCTGATATAGAGGATAGTGGGAATTGGCTTCGCAAGTCTAATCTTGAGGAGGTGAGGTGTATGGGGCCTAGATTTTCTTGGAGTAACAGGCAGTTGGGGCTCCATAGGATTTACTCAAGATTATATTGGTTATTTTGTAATGAGGAATGGGTTGATAGTTTTACTAAATGGGTTAATTCTTATCACTTTGACCCAAATTCTGATCACTGCTTTATGTTGGTTAAGTGCATTAATATTAACATTTCGGGCCCAGTGCCTTTTAAGTTTTTTAATATGTGGGTGTATCATCTTGGTTTTAAGGAGCTGGTGGCTACTACTTGGACTGAGGGTGTGTCTGGTTCTCCCTTGTTTAAGTTGGCTAAGATGCTGTCTAGGTTGAGGAAGAGGTTGAAGTTGTTTAATAGAAAGGATTTTAGTGATGTTGAAATTAAGTTTCACCAAGCACTTTTGGCTGTTTCTTCGGTCTAAGCTTCTTTACAATCCAATCTGTTAGACCTAGCTCTTATCACGAAGGAGAAACATGCCCTCTTAACTTTTGATAAAGTGAGTATCGCTTATGAAAAATTTTTGTAGCAGAAAAGCAAGATCACGTGGCTAAAATTTGGGGATGATTATACTAATTTCTTCTATTCCTCGATCAAGAGTAGAAATGTTCATAATATAATTCTTTCTTATGTGAAAGATGGGGCTAGAATCTAGGAGTACAGTAGAGTAGTTGAGCATTTCTTAGATCACTTTCAGGCTATTATGGGAACCAGTTCTCCTATGGCTCAAAAAATTGATCCTAAATTTGTGGTTATGGGTCAGATCCTCACTGTGGACCAGCATCTTGGACTTCTTCAACCCTTTTCAACTTTGGAAGTCAAGCGGGCTATATTTTCTATTAATAGTAATTAAATTCCTAGGATAGATGGCTATGGTTCAAGGTTTTTCAAAGCTACATGGGATTTGGTTGGTAAAGAGGTGGTGGATGCAGTTAATGATTTTTGCTCCTATGGAACATTTCCTAAGGTATTTTCAGCTTCTCTTCTTATATTGATTCTGAAAGTCACCAACCCCTCTATTACTGGGGATTTTAGGCCAATTTCTTTCTATAGTATAGTTTATAAATGCATCTCGAAGTTGCTTTATAGTAGATTACGCCATGTCCTTCCCACTTTAGTTCACAATAATCAAGGAGCATTTATTCAGGGGCGTTCTTTATCCCACAATGTTTTGATTCTTCAAGATTTAATTCATTTGTATGGCAGATCCTCTATTTCTCCAAGATGTATGTTGAAATTGGACCTTAGTAAAGCCTATGACTCAATTTCATGGGACTTTTTCCTGGGTATTCTTATTGCTCTGGCCTTTCCTGTTCAATTCATTAACTGGATTAAAGCTTGCCTATTTTCCGTTAATTATGTACTCGTAATGAATGGTAGAGTTCAAGATGGTTTTGAAAGTAAAAAGGGTGTGTGATAAGTATGTCTCCGCTTTTGTTTGTGCTTGTAATGGATTACCTCACCCATATTTTGAAGTGGCATGCCAGGATTTCTTTACTCAAATATCATCCTAGTTGCAAACAAGTTGACCTTTCATCTTTATGCTTTTCTGACGATTTGATTCTTATGTGCAAAGCTAGGACAATGGCTGTTAGCTCTCTATTATCTGCAATTGAGGTCTTCTCAGCTGCAATTGGGTTAAATATTAATAGAGGGAAGTCTGTTGTGTTTATTTATGGTGTTAATGATTTGGTTAAGCATGAGTTGCTTAATATGATTGCTTATGAAATATCTAGGGATCCCGATTAAGCTTGCTAAATGGAGTAAACAGGATTGTGCCTATGTTGTGGATAATATCAGGAAGTTAATTACCTGCTGGGGGACTAGATATATGTCTTATGCTAGATGTGTTCAATTAATCAGTTTTGTTATCTATGGTATTCTTTCATTCTGGTCTAATGTTTTCTGTCTTCCCCAAGAAGTTGTTAAGGAGGTTGATAAAGTGTGTAGGGATTTCTTGTGGGGTGATAAGATGGGGCAGCGTAGGATTTATTCCATCTCTTGGGAGAGAGTTTGTTTACCTAAATTCCGTGGTGGTTTAGGTTTGAGAGAGGGAGCTCATTGGAATGGAGCTTTATTATGTAAGTTTCTCTGGGCTATTGTTAACCATCAGGAGTCCCTTTGGCTCAAATGGATTCATGTTGTTTACTTAAAAGGATAGGACTTTTAGGATATTCAATGGTTGGGAGACTATAGTTGGTATTGGAGGAAGTTGTTGAGAATATGGAGAGTGGTTTCTTAGAATGTTCTGCAAGACAGCACTGTGAATGGTAGATTTTTAGCTTAAAAATGCTACATTTTGCTCTCAGGTACGTTACCTGTATTTCAATTTTATAAACAGGTTTGGTGCTCGATTGCTATGCCCAAGTACAGATTTGTTTTTTGGTTGGCTGTTCAACAAAAGCTATTAACCAAGGATGTGATCTGTAATAGAGTTCCTGGGACATACCCTCTCTGTTCAGTTTGTGGACTGGTTAGTGAAGATCATCATCACTTGTTTTTTCGCTGTTATTTCTCTAAGATGGTGTATAACTATGTTAAGGAGTGGGTTGGTGATTGTCTTCCTCCCTATTCTCAATGGTTAGATTGGTTACTCAAGGCTAAGCCTTCAAATTTTGCAACTACTATGCTAATTGCAGCTCTCCAGGCTTTGGTCTATTCTATTTGGTGTAATAGAAACAGTTGTATTTTCTCTGGTTCTTGTCATTTCCCTGTAGCCTGCTTTGATTTAATCAAGTGGGGTGTGAAAGGTAGAGTGAGTTTATTCTGTAAGAGGAGTAAAACGATTGAGGATAGGAATATGCTTGCTAGAATATTTGCGTAAGTAGCTTTTGGCCTGTGTTGAGACTTGGTTGTAATTGCTTTGTTTGGGCTTTATTATATCTTCTTCCTTCATAAAAAATTATATTTGAATAGTACCACTATATGGTCCAAATGCATAATGAAAAAAAAGAAAATGTACTATTTAAATAGTATCATTAAATTGTACCGGAAAAATTTCCCTTATAGATAGTGAGAATTTTCAGTAGGAAGGGGAGGGGAAAATTGACAAAAAATATTTTCTTTTCTTGACAAAAACAGATGAAATTTACTCAAAGTATTTTTCTTAAGGAAATAATTATGACTTTTTTACAATGACTTTTGCTCATCTTTCTTGTTAAAAATCTTTTGATTATTTTCGGGTCTAAAACAAGTTTGGATTCCGGATTTAATTACTTTTAAATCAATTTCTTTCATCTTTTTCTCAAAAAATCCTCAAATATACTCAGACCTAAAACAAATTTAGAGTTCGAGTTTGATTATTTTTAGGATAAATAAAAAATCCTTTTCACACAAATCCAACCAAAATGAACGAGGAACACTCCCGAAAATCAAGTGGATTTGTCGACGAGGATTCACAACAAAAGGTAAGCCTTTGAGTTCCTAGAACAGCTTTTTTCCTAAGTCTTATACTATGTTATTTATTTTCTTTTCTCCTAAATTCTGAGACGGACTCGATTCTCTTCATCGACCTATGATTTATTTTCTTCCTTTTATTTTATTAATTCTTTTTTCTTTAATTGTTATTTTATTTATTTTATTGTGTAGCTTTCTTTTACTTATTGTTTTAATTTATTTAATTGCGGGATTTTTTTTAATTAAATACATGTTAGAATACCCCTACGAAGGGAATTAATATTATTCCTAGATAACACTTTTTGCCATGTGATCATTTTCATTAAATAAAAATGAACAACATATTTGTAAATAAAATGAATTGTTTTCTTAAAAAATAAGAATATTCGATATTTTAATTTGGCCATACAGGCCTCCTCAAAATTAAATTGAACATATGTGTATATATTCATGTTGTACTATATCCCATGTGCTAACCTTTGTGGATGCAGGTAAATTAGGTTAGATGTATGCCTAGGAATTTATTTTTCCTTCGGGTATTGCAAATTCAAAAAAATATAATTAATAGATTAGGCAGGCGGTTGCATCCCCAAGGTTCTATATTTCATTTATTTTTCCGCATTTATTTACTGCACTATGTATGTATTTATTGTTTTCTGCATGCGCGATAATATCATATTATAAACACAAAAACTACATAAGTTCAAATATGCATAATTAAGAAATGTGGTTTTCTGTAGACGTAATTTAATGTCATCCAACAAGAAGTAAGAAACTTATCCCAAACCCGAATCTCCGTGTCTTAGTGGGCTGTCCCCCGGATGTTAAGCCTCACAGGACTTTAATTCCTGGAAGAGCTTATCCAAGTGGCGACTCTACACTACGAGACATCGATTTCGGGTTTTGACCAGTCTAAATCATTTCGTTATCTCTTTTAAACCTTTCGAGTCCCCAACTCGATGTTTAATTTTTACAAAACACCCTGGTGGATCATGCCTCTCATCTTAGCACTCTCTCGGTCCATCGCTTCTATGTCGTTTGCTCACAGTAGCGATTCTGCTGGGGATATTTTCTTAAACCTTTTTTTTTCAAAGTTTTTAGATCTTGGATAAGTTCCTAAAATTGTTAATCATATTATTCCGTATTTTCTTAATTATGACATATTCCTAATATCGCATTAAAATAGAGGGGATTAGCCTGTAAGTCTAAGGTACCCTATTACCGTGAAGCTTTCTCTTGTAGTCATCCTCCTTCCTGAGAAAAGGTAGTACTTGAGCGAGTGGAGCACTTGTTGCCATATCGCATGTACCTCCCTCGTTAGAACCCATTTGGGGAGAGGCTTGAAGTGTATTTTAGTGCAACAAGAACCTTCTACATCAACAACCCAAAAGCAAACCTCATATAGATAAGCTATAGGAATTTTCCCTCGAGTGTTACCCACCAAATGATCATGCATTATATTTTTCCTGTAGGTGTTCTCCTTAGTATCCCTGTGGTACTAAGATGAACCAAAATTTGGATAGAGACTAGCCAAAAACCCTACGGGCGGGAGTTGTATGGTTGGATGTTTGGACATTGCATGCTATGTGCTACGTGTTTACTACTTTCAATTTATCACTGTACAAATGTCATACTAACCATGAATCTTAGTGTAGACACTTGAACACACACTCATAATGTTAAAATGATGTAACATAGCATCTTTTAATCGTCATGATACCAAATCAGTGTCACATGCACTTAGGATTAGATGACACTTGAGATCGTATCACCCTAGGACAACATGAACCAATTAGAGTCATGGAACATCATTTACCCCTTTTTAGCGAGATGTCCACTTGACATCCGACTCTTAACCCGGATGGGATAAATATACCCTTGTTTTTACGAGATGTCTACTCGACGTCTAACCCTTAGCCCATACAGGGGGAATATACCTTCATACTCGAACTTTTACGCGTGATGTCCACTTGACATCCGACACTTAGCCCATAGGGGCAATAACATATCCCACACATTACCTATGAGATGTCCACTTGACATCAAACTCGTAGCCCAAACGGGCCAAATACATACCAAACCATACCTTCCCACACAGTGTGATGTCTGCATTGATATCCGAACCTAAGCCCACACGGTGTGAACTCTTTTCGAAAGTCTTACCTTACCAATCTTCAAGAGTATACACTTAATACCCGAACCATTCACCCACACGGGGTAATGATTCATGCATCACCACATACCCTCAAAGAGTTATGACCACACTAGCATTCAAAACTCTACCCTAACTAGGCAAAGTAACCAAATCATTAATTTGATAGCTACATACGGTAGTTATTTTCATTTTATTTTAATTTTATTTAATTTAATCAGGGTATGTCGCACTGCTTACCTAAAATCAATTCGCCTCTTGATTCTATGATATCTAGTCACAATATGAAATCTCAAACTATTGACATATTACCACACGAATAACTTGGTCACCTCACTTCATTTACAATACATCATTCCCATTATGCTATCACAAGGATAATGTACAGATCTTGAATCCACTCCCAAAGGGGCTGGGTTTTCACTTCCACTTTTTATCTAATGATTGACTTGTTTATTTCAAATGGATTGATAAGAATATTATTTATCTCGGATCATGGCACCTTAACCCCTTATGAATGCAGCCATAACATTAATATCTCATGCATTTTTTACATCATGAATCTTGCATGCATGGTCTGATCTTCTACTTTTGTATATTAGCTTGGAAAAGGCCTGCCACCACTTGGGTCGCATTTCTTCGATCGAGGCTAATCCGGAGGGGGTTCTGCACACTAACTCAAGTGAAGTCTCGGGTTCAGATTCAGGTTTAGTTCAGCGTGCATCTTTCAATTTGGATAGCTGGCTAATCCACGAGATAAAGTTGCAGGAGAGGATCACCCCTTTCTTACGGAATAAAAATTCTTGAAAGACATATCAATCGTTGATGAGCATTGAGATTACAGCTACCCTGAATTGCTAGTTAATCAAGATAATAATTGAACATGGAAACGTTGCAAGGCGGAATTTCAAAATTTAAATTAACCTAAAGATCTCCTAAGCATGTCATGATTGTTATAATCTAAGTTAAAATGTTCCATAGATGATTTTAGGTTTATAAAGCTTATAAAAAGAACCTAGCATCGAAGTTTAGAACATTACCAGTTGATGTGTGCTTTTTCTTTCTTTGGTAGCGGTGTTCCGTTAGAAGAATTCGGTAGAACTTCTTATCACTAGCCTCCAAAGTAGGATAACCTCTATGATTGATCCACACGGAACTTCACAGACCAAAACCTTGTTGAGGTAGAATCCGTTAGTAGACAACATCTTCTAGGTCACTTGAAAACCAACCTAAAAATATAAACTAAGAAGTCTCACTTTAATTAGAAAGAGCCTTCAAAAAATTCTTCATTGTTTGGAGAAACTCGTGAAGGATCTCAAACAACGAATGAAGAAAGAAATGTCGAACTCAAAGAGAAATGTTGAGTTAAAGTGTTGAATAAAGAGGAGCCGGAGGCCTATATAAAGAAAAAGGGGGAGTGTTTGACTCCCCATCAAACACAAAGTGGGATGGGAATATTCCCATCCCACTTAGCGGGTTAGCTGCGCAGGTCACTTGGACCCGCGGGGCTAACCCGCAGATCCAACACAAGGAAAGCCCTTAGGGGCTTCCCGCGCACCATGCTAATGGGCTTGCACTACCATGGGTAGCGCTTGCAGGCTTACCTTGCGCTCTAGTGGCTTGCGAGCTTTTCTGCTCATGGGGCAATCGGGCAGGCCCCACTCCGAACATCTCATGTTCGTTTGGGGTCCACTCGGAACAAGAAAAATTCCCTTGCTCCGCTCCATGCTATTTTATCCTATTTTCTCTTTATTCCCTTTTATTATTAATTTAGTCCAACCAATTAATATTTCTTCTAACAAATTCAACAATCATATATTCTTAGCATAGACCAAATCTATAGGTTCTTTACTTAGTTTGATAAAGACCCAAATTGTGTAATCTCATAAGATCCCAAAGTGTTGAGTCGCTAGAGGTTAACCTAAACTTAGCTTCCCATATGGGAACTTTTAGGCTTAGTGTTCCATAACGATATGGAACCCGATAGCTCAAGATGATCAAATGGGCTTTTTAGCAAAGGTGTATGATCTCCCGATACTTAGAATGTCACGTGCTTGTGACTTGATCCGATTATGCAGTAGTAACCAATACAATACACTCCTTCTATCAGGTTAAGTATCATCTAGTTTATTAACCTCGGATTAAGTGTTAGCTCCTATAATAGCCGTAACTATCCTAGAATTAGACTTGTTCACGAAGAAAACCGCTCGACCATTATGTATCAAGATTGACTAGAAACCCGTTCTATCAATCTTATACTCTAATCAAAGGTTTATGAGTGTGTCACTTCAACAAGGGGCCCTAAGTTACATCTGCCACTATATCACTATATCAGGAGCGATGGATCCCATCTTAACTACTCGGCTTACCAACATGTGATCATCACTATACCTGTAATCACCCGTGTTATCCCGATCGCCAGGGTATGAATAAGTATGACCCAAAATATAGAAACTCTACATAAGGTAACTAGTATCTCAGGTTTGAGGATACTTGTACTGCTAATGCAATAAGACATGAAACCAACACATGGATATAGTTATTTTCGAGTGTTTGTCTAATAGCGGTCTCCAAAGTATTACCCGAATACATTTATATGTTAACTCAAGGTACCACCTATTAGACATGATGTATGCCTTAGACGCAATAAGGGTGATATGTCTTTATTAGATATAATGTACAAACAATTTTGAATTATTATTAATAATCAACGGCATCTTTGTTACTTATCAGTGCCTTTTATCCATTGTGTCGCGCTGGTATCATATATGTTTAACAATGTATATACACATTAATGAAACAAAGACCATGACTAATTCATATCATAAATTGCAAGGACATAGTGGGAGTTATGTGGAGTGAGAACTGCACATACGTGTTACTATGAATAGTCTAAATATCCCTAGTCGTAGTTTCATTGAGATTGGACATCAATGAAGCGGATAGACTAGTATGTGTAGGCTTACTCCTTAGATTAGTTCCAAGCAGCCAATCTCAAGAGTTGAAGGTGGTACCTTGAGTTAACACATGAATGTATTCGGGTAATACATTATAGACAGCCAAAAGATAGACACTCGGAAATAACTATATACATGTGTTGGTATCTTATCTTATTGTAGTAGAAGTACGAGTATCCTTAGACCTGAGATACCGGTTACCTTATATAGGAGTTGCTATACTTTGGGTCATACTTACTCATACCCTGGTGATCATGATGATATAGGTGATTACGGTATAGCGATGATCACATGTTGGTAAGCTGTGTAGTCAAGATGGGATCTATCAATCTTGATATAGTAATATAATGGAGATGCTTCTTAGGGCCCCTTGTTGAAGTAACACACTCATAAACCTCTAATCAGAGTATATGATTGATGGAATGAATTTTCAAATCAATCAAGATACAAAACGACTAAGTGGTGTTCTTCATGAACAACTCTAATTCCAGGATAGCTACGGCTATTACATGAGCTGACACTTAATCCAAGCTCAATAAACTAAATGGTACCTAACTTGAAGGAAGGAGTGTATTGTAATGGTTACTACTACAAAACTGAATCAAGTTACAAGCATGTAATGTTCCAAGTATCGGGGGATCATACGCCTTTGCAAGAAAGCCCATTTGATTGTCTAGAGCTATTAGGTTCTATAACGGTCTTCAACACTAAGCCTAAAGGTTCCCGGATAGGAAGCTAAGTTTAGGTTAACCTCTAGCAGCTCTATACTTTAGGATCCTATGAGGTTACACAGTTTGGGTCTTTAAAAATATAAGTTGTGAAATTAGTGAGAAGAAGGTTTAACCGAATTAATAATTAAAAGGAATGATGAAAATGTAGGGTAAAATAGTCAAAGTGAGCAAGGGAAATTTCCCCATTGCAATTGGGCCCTGAATAGAAGTGATAAATATATAATTACACTTATTAACATATTAATTTTATACACTAAACACTATAATTTAAGTCATTTTTATACTTCATATAAAAGATTTCACATGGCATGTGGTTGTTTTTTATGCAAATGCAGATACTAAATAAATCTTGGGAGTAAAATGAACAAAAGTGGAATTCTATGAAAAAAGAGTGAAAAAGGTGCAAAAAGATGCGTGGAACTAAAAGATTTGGCTTAGCATCGAAGCTATCAAAGATCGGTGAAGTTACAAGGAGAATTCTGAAGAAAATTGCAATTCACGGTCGCGATAACCATTCACGGTCGATACCTGTTCTTCTTTAGAACAGAATTCTACCAATCAAAGATTCATGATTGTGACTTATATATCGCGGTCACGACTTGGACTGTTTTCTAGTTTTATCTTCTTAACTACCAACCACTAGATAAGCATGATCAACCTCCATCAACCACCATCAACTACCAACGAATAGACACTTATAAAAAGTTAACCAATCATGAAAGGTGCCTATCCATTGTGGATTAGATAGAAGCCTCTCAACCAATCATAATGAAGTGATGCAATCATTCACCAATGGACGTGACTCTTTGTTTGAATAGACGCAACCGAAATAGGGCCTCGAAACTTCACAAATTTTGTGGAGTGGATGTGGCAAGAAGACCAGGGTTATATATAGTGTGT
>CATIWQ010221226.1:0-29534 GCA_949673415.1 Euphorbia schlechtendalii | reverse complement strand
CATAAACTTTGAAATAGAAAGTATAAGAAGAAAGCAAAGCAAAGTTGTAAGGTATGCAAGTGAAAGCTAAAGTTGATCAAACTGTATCCACTCTTTAATGGGAGTCATCAATTCTCACAATTCCTGCGTCTGCTTTGAATTCGGTCTCGGCCCATACAAAACCTCTACTAGGATGCTATTCTTTATGAATATCGAACAAACGAATATTGAAGAACGAAAACTTTTATTGATAAGTGATTTACAAGTACACTTATACAACAATCGCTCGAGAATATAGAGAAATCTAGTGATCGAAATAAGGATTCGAATCACTTAAACATTTTCTCATTAACACTTATGAACGTAGTGAATTCTCTATCTATACACACACTATATCTCTCACTTTTTCTACTTCTAATGCTACACCCTGTACTCTACGAAATTATAAGGTTTGGAGCCCTATTTATAGAGTTAGAATTGCATTTATCCAAAAGAAGAGTCGCGTCCATTGGTGAATGATTGCATCACTTAATTGTGATTGGTTGAGAACCTTTAATCTAATCCACAATGGATAGGCACCTTTTCATGATTGGATAACTTCTTATAAGTGTATTTTCATTGGTAGTTAATGGTGGTTGATTATGCTTATCTAAAGTTTGGTAGTTAAAAAGATAAAACCAGAAAACCGTCCAAGTCGCGACCGCAATATACAAGTCACGACCGTGACTCTTTGATTTGTAGACTTCTGTTCTGAAGAAGAATAGGTCATGACCATGAATAATTGTCGTGATCGTGAATTGTATTTTTCTTCAGAATTCTCCTTGCAACTTCACCGATCTTTGATAGCTTCGATCCTAAGCCAAATCTTTAAGTTCCACACATCTTTTTACACCTTTTTCACTCTTTTTTCATAGAATTCTACTTTAGATCATTTTACTCCCAAGATTTACCTAGTATTTGCATTTGTGTGAAAAACAACTACATACCACGTGAAATCTTTTATATGAAGTATAAAAATTACTTAAACTATAGTGTTTGGTGTGTAAAATTAATATGATAATAAGTGTAATTATACCCTTATCATATAGGCTCTTCAACTTGCATATGATACATAATGCTCACACAACACCAGATGATAATGAACGCTAAGATTAACAAGGGTTTAACTGACATAGTAAAATGATGAGTTTAGATTTCAGACGGTTATAATTCAAAAACGCCCTTTGGATAAAGTAGCTTTTGAGTTTTAACCGTGAAACTAAATCTCATAGTGTTACTTTAAATGTTAACAGAGTTAAATACTTGTTACCTCATTCGGCTGAGCAAAGACTTGATTTTCAACACTTAACCAAATTGCTTGAGTTTTCTTCACATGGGGTTTGCCATTTATATTAGATACCTAAGAACATTGAACTACTACTTTGGTAATGGTTTGGTGAATATGTCAGCTTACAGTTTTTTTGAAGGAACATACTCCTGTTTGACATCTCCCCTTATCACATGATCCCTTATGAAGTGATGTCTTATATTGACATGCTTCATCCTATCATGCTGAATTGGATTCTTGGATAAGTCAATTGTGCTCTTGTTATCACACATAACTTCTAGGCATTTAGACTTTATACCATAATCCTCTAGTTGTTGCTTAATCCATAGTAGTTGTGCTACACAACTTCCTGCTGCCATGTACTCAGCTTCAACTGTACTCAATGCAACAGAAATTTACTTCTTACTATACTATAAGATAAGGCATTTTCCAAGGAAATGGCATCCTCCTATGGTTCTTTTCTTGTAAAGCTTGTCTCTACCATAGTCACCATTTGTGAATCCTCTAGGAGTGAAATCTAAGCTGTTGGGATACCACAGACCTAGATCAATAGAACCTTGTAAGTACCGAAGAATTCTCTTAATAATTGCTAAGTGAGATTTTCTATGGTTAGCTCGATAACATGCATAATAGCACACAAAATATTGAATATCAAGCCTACTAGTAGTTAAGTAAAGGAGAAAACTAATAATACCTTTGTAGAACTTGCTCTCTATAGGCTTACCCGCTTCATCCTTACTCAAGATAGTGTTAGTGGCTATGGGAGTGGACATTGGCTTTGAATGCAACATATCAAACATCTTCAGCACTTCTTTGGCATACTTCACTTGACTGATGAAGATTCCATCTTCACTTTGCTTGATTTACAGTCCAAGGAAAAAGTTAACCTCTCCCATCACTGACATTTCAAATTCACTCTTCATTTTCTTGCTAAACTCCTTACATAATTTTTGATCATTTGCTCAAAAGATTATGTCATCCACATAAATTTGGACATGCAACACATCTCTTTTCTTTCATCTAATAAACATAGTCGTATCTGCTTTCCCTCTTTCATAGCTTTTGCTGATAAGGAAATTGGTCAGCCTCTCATACCATGCTCTAGGTGCCTACTTCAATTCATATAGAGCTTTCTTTAGTTTGAAGACATTCTCATGATTCTTCGGATTTTCAAAGCCTAGAGGCTGGCGCACATTCACTTCCTCTTAAATGAAGCCATTTAGGAATTCACTTTTAACATCCATCTGAAATATTTTGAAATTCATATAAATATGTGAAAGCCCATAGAATCCTGATTACTTCAAGTTGAGCTACAAGAGCTTAGGTTTCATTATAACGTATGCCTTCTTGTTAATTTTAGCCTTGAGAAAAAAGCCTAACTTTATTTTTGAAAACCCATTTGGTGCTGATGATTGATTTTCCTTTAGGCTTTGGAACTAATTCCCAAACATCATTGCGTTTGAACTGATCTAGCTCCTCTTGCATCACGATCATCCAATAATCATCTCCTTAAACATCTTTGAACTTCTTGGATTTAATCAATAAAATGAAAGCTAGATGGGTTATCATTCTACAAAGCTGACCTCACATCATGATAAGATTATGAACATCATCAACAATGCTTTTGAGTGGATGATTGTGATGAGTCATAATCTCTCTTAGAAGATTTATATCTACAATAGGAGTCTCTGTGCTGGGTTATTGAGGCTGAGCTTGATCTTTTGCTTTGTTGAAGTTGATTGAAAGATCTTCTTTAGCTTTAACTTGCTCAACTTCAAGTTCCTATACTAGGTTGGGAAGCATAGATAGTGGCATGTTGAGTTGATTTTTTGGCTGGTTGAATCCTTCATCTTCATCAAATGGTCATCTATCTAAATAGTTAGTTTCATCAAAATCTAAATGCATAGACTCCTATAATAAGCCGATCCTCTTAACATATATTCTATATATCCTGCTGTTAGTTGAGTAACCAAGAAAGATACCTTCATCATCTTTTGGATCAAACTTTCCTAGCTGCTTCTTGTTGTTGAGAATTAAGCACCTACAACCAAATGATTTTAGATGACCGGTCTTAGGCTTGCGTCCTCACTAAAGCTCATTGGGTGTTTTCTCAAGAATTAGGTTAATTAAAACCTAACTCAAGATATGACAAGGTTTGTTAACAACTTCTCCCCAAAAGTACTTTGGTAGATTTTTACCACTCAGCATGGATCGAGCCATTTCAACTATGGTTTTGTTCTTCCTTTCTACAACCCCATTTTGTTGAGGAGTATAAGGAGCAGAAAACTTGTGGTCAATACCATGCATTGAACAGAATACTTTGAAATGAAAGTTCTCAAACTCACATCTATGATCACTTCGGATTCTACTGATTTTAGTTCCCAGTTCTTTCATTATCCAATTACTGAGTTTTATTTGCTACTCAGCAAGACTACCCAAGTGAATCTCGTGAAGTCATCCACAACCACTAAAGAGAATCTTTTTCCGCCCATGCTCATAGGTTGAACAGGACCAAATAGATCTAGGTGGTGGAGCTCTAATAGTCTCTTAGTTACTATGTTATTTATAAACCTAAATGACGTTTTAAATTGCTTACCAAGCTAGCAAGCTGAGCAAAGTCTATCTTTCTCAATGTTGATACTAGGTAAACCAACAACTAATTGTTTTTTGGCTAATTTGGATAGAATGTTCATATTTATATGACCCAACCTTCTGTGCCAAAGCCATGAATTATCCTCCTTGGATACAATACAAACATTAGTAGAGCTTGGGGATAAATCAATTATATACACATTATTGATTCTAGGAGCAAAGAGTATAGCTGAGTTAGTCTTATTCTCAACAACTTAGCAACCTGCTAAGTCGAATATAACCTTTCTACCTTTGTCACAAACCTAGGCTATGCTTAACAAGTTGAACTTAAGTCATATGACCAGAGACACCTCTTCAATTGAAGGAGAAACACCGATAGTGCCACATTAAACAATCTTTCCTTTTTGGTTATCTCTGAAATTGACACTTCCATTTCTTTTACACTTTAATGAGATGAATTGGATTTTATCTCACATCATATGCCTAGAGCATTCTCTATCCAAATACAACATTCCAGAGTCATCAACGGATCTTAGGCTCACCTACAAAATAATTATGTTTTGTTAGGTACCCATGCTTTTAAGTTAGGTCCTCCCTTGTTATTAGTGCTTAGATTAGTCCAATTATACTTGTCATAATAACCATTTTGATACCTACATATTACCATCGCATGTCCAGCTTTGACACAAAAACCACACACCACTTATGCTTTGGCTAGCTCACTTTCTTCTTACATGAATTCTTCCTCTTAGAATTGCGAGTTTTACTACTCAAAGTTGGATTGTTGGCTAGAGGAGGAACCCGTTTCTCCTTTACAGATGTTATCTCAACACTTAACTCATCTAATTGCTTAGTGAGCTTGCTATTCTGAAATTCATGGTATTTAGCTTTTCCTTGAAGATAGCGGATATCAAGAGATAAGGATGCGATTATGTCTTCCTGATCTTCACTTCTCCTTAGTAGCTCTTTGATGTTTTTATCAGACTTATTAGTCAGCTTCATCACATCAAAGAGTACCCAGGCAAACTCTTTAATTGACAAAGGGATTTCATAATATGCCCTAGTTTGCTTGTTATTCCCTTTCTTGTGCTTAGCTTCAGAGTCAACCACGGATGAGTTACTCTTAGAAGCAGATGCTGAGCTCTCACCCCTATCTTTAATCACTATCAAGTAGAGGTTGGAGGTATCGGTTTCTTCTTCATCAGATTATAAAGACTCTTTAGAATCGCTCCATGTGGTAGTAAGTGCCTCATTTTTCTTGACAAACCTCTTCTTGAATCGATCCTTTTTGGATTTAGGACAGGTTGACTGGATATGGCCCTTCTCGCCATAACCAAAGCATTTTATATCTTTATTGTACTCCTTCTTTTGCTCCGCGCCAGTGCTGATTAGACTTGGTTTTGCTAGGAAATTTCTTCTTGGGGAATTTCCCATCGTTCTTCATGAAGAACTTGAATCGCCTCATCAAAAGTGCCATATGCTCATCCAAATCACTATTGCTGAATTCATTTAATGAGTTAGCTTTCAGGATAATGGCTCTGCCCTCTTTCTCCTTGCTTTTACTACTTTTGGAGTCATCATTATATTTCCTCGGAGACATTAACTGAGTCAGCAAGGTGCCTATCAACTCATTATATCTGTAGGTATTAAGATCATGAGCCTCTTTGATCGGATTGTTCTTAACATCCCACTCGATTGTATGAACTTAGAGAATCTTCTTTACCATCTCTTCTTCGGTGAACTCCTTTCCCAATCTCTTAAGTTCATTAATGATATTAATGAACTTGGTATTCATGGATTGAATACCCTCCCTAGTGCCCATCTGGAATAGCTCATACTCTCTAAGCATGAGGTTGATCTTAGATTCCTTGACCTTGTCAATCCCCTCATAGGTGATCTCTAGCTTTCTCCAGATTTCTTACGCTATCTCATAGCCCGAGACCCTGTTAGACTTTGTAAGATCTAACGGACAATGTAAGTAATTGAAGGCTACCACATTCTCTTTGAGAAGCCTTAGGTCATCATCATTATCATAGTCTTCTAGATCAACTAGACTCGCTTCCCATTCTGCATGATTTGGGGAATTTTGGGGCCAAGCTCAATAGCTAGCCATGCTTACATTCTCTGTGATTTTATAAAGTTTTTCATGCAATTTTTCCAAAATGTATTATGTTGGCCATTAAAGAGTGGAGGCCTAGTTATAAACATTCATTCCGTCTTTAAGGAGTGTAGTCTAGCCAGAGCTGAAAGAGAAGTTATTATAAGCCATAAGGATATTTAACTCAAAGATGATGAGTCTTGAAGCCGAGCACTTTCTCTTATACCACTTGTTGGTCTGTAATAGCTTAAATAACACAACAAAGTGGGGGGGGGGTCAATGCAGCTTCTTGGTTCTTTTTAAAGTTTATAAAATTCTTTTCCAAGTTTAATTTTAAATGCGTGCTAAGTACTTTATGCTGAGTTCTGGTCTAAAAAATGTAAACTACTCAACTTCGCTAACTTAGTTTATCTTTAGTTTGTGTTGAGTGCTTTACTTAGTTTGGATTGGTTTTTCAAGTTAAACTTATAAAACAAAGAAAATGATGAATGAGCAAGACGCTATAAAGATAGACTAAAAAGGTAAGAACTTCAACACCTAAGATTTTATCTTGGTTCAGCCTGAAGCCTACCTCCAGTCCCCGGATTCCTTTCCTTGCCTTAATCCACTAATGCTTCTTTCCTTCCTTAGGCGGAGAAGCCTTTACAGCAGGTCGAAGTGATTAGAGAAAGTACCTTCCTTTCTAACTACCTCTCAAACACAGTTTAGGTACCCTTTTTAATCTATCACTCAACTTTGAATAAGAAATATCGAACTAAGGATTTCAACTTATTAAAATCGTTGAATCCTTTTACAATATTAAATCTAAGATTAATTCTCTCTATTACAAACAAATAGATAGATTTGTGTTTTCTTAGAATGCTTGATTTGGAATTTTTGAATGATGGGAATATTTTAACAGTATTTCAACTCTTAAGAAATTCAAGGTGATTCACCAAGTTTGAATGTTTGCTTCAATCTTCTATTTATACTCAGAAGATTTAAAAGTAGGCGTTACAAACTTCTCGTCCTGACTTGATCTTCAATTTCTCTTCTCTTCACAGCTTTCAAATTTGCTTATTTGAAACAAATTCTAGGATGTTTAGAGACAGATATTTCGAACATTGAAGCACGAGATTAATCCATTAATCTTGATGCATCAAAATCTCATTTCCTTTAAGCAATTCCCTTTTGATAGAGAGGTGCATGAGATGCAACATGGAAGCTTGTGATTTGTCTAGACATTGCAGAGTTCCGCGGAAACACTGAGAAACGACACATGTCAAAAGATAACTTTTTTATCTTGGACTTTAGTAATGAATCTCTAACATTCCATACTAACACCTTTTCATTGTGAGGACTGATAAGTGTATAATTACACTTATTATCACATTAATTTTATACAATAAACACTGTAGTTTTAGTCATTTTTATACTTCATATAAAAGATTTCATGTGGTTTGTAGTTATTTTTGATGTAAATGCAGATACTAGGTAAATCTTGGGAGTAAAATGAGCTAAAGTGGAATTCTATGAAAAAAGAGTGAAAAAGGTGCAAAAAGATGCGTGGAACTTAAAGATTTTGCTTAGGATCGAAGCTGTCGAAGATTGGTGAAGTTACAAGAAGAATTCTGAGTAAAACTCAATTCAAAGTCACAATAATCATTCGTAATCGTGACTTGTTTACTTCAGAAATAGAAGACTGCCAATAAAAGATTCACGGTCGCGACATGTATATCACGGTCGTGACATGGATGGTTTTTTGGTATTATCTTTTTAGCTAACAACCGCCAGATAAGCAGGATTAACCGCCATCAACTACCAATGAACAGACACCTATCAGGAGTAAACCAATCATGAAAAGGTGCTTATCCATTGTGGATTATATCAAAGCTTCCCAACCAATCACAATGAAGAGATGCAATCTTTCATCAATGGACATAACCCTTCGTTTGGATAGACTCAACCCTTCGAACTCTATAAATAGGGCTCCAAACCTTACAATTTCATGCAGTGAGGCAGAGGGAAAATATTAGAGTGCATGAGAGAGATATAGTGTGTGTATAGATAGAGAGTTCGCTACATTCTTAAGTGTTAGCAAGAAAATGTTTAAGTGATCCGAATCCTTGTTTCGATCACTAGATTTCTCTATATTCTCGAGCGATCATTGCATAAGTGTACTTGCAAATCACTTACCAATAAAAGTTTTCGTTCTTCAATATTCGTTTGTTCGATATTCGCAAAGAATAGCATCCTAACGGAGGTTCTGTATGGGCTAAGACTGAATTCAAAGCAGACGCAGGAATTACGGGAATTGACGACTCCCATTAAAGAGTGGATACGATTTAATCAACTTTAGCTTTCACTTGCATACCTTGCAACTTTGCTTTGCTTTCTACTTATACTTTCTATTTCAAAGTTTATGATTTGTCTATGTATCATAATACGTATTTCGTGCTAAGTCTTTTATGTTAATCAAGTTATATGCATTGGCGTTAATTTTAAGAGTAGTTTCGAGGTTAACAATATCATGTATAATCACTGGATCTGGGATATAACGCTGTTTAGTGAGCCAACATTTTTTGAATGGTAACTTGCTAAATGTGGCTATATGAGAGCGACCCGTACTAAGCATAGTATTGACGTTGTCTAGGTTTATATAGTAGTCTTATCTTGTTTGCGCTAGGAATAGAAAAGTTATTTCACATGTTGCTCTGCGACGAATCATTGAACATCTGAGTGTGTTGAACCTGATTTGTTAGATTAGTCTAGTGCGTCGTAACATCTTTGTTGAAACTTGCATGTTTTCTCTACTATACTTGTTCGTAGTGAAAATCTATGTATTTAGAGCCGCTCATCTATCACATCTATATTTACTCAACTTTTCATTCTAATCTTCCTATCCAATTAAAAATCTCAAAACTATTTTTATCTATCTTTAATTTTGTCTTTCCTTGTTTATTTTCAGAGCTAGTCCTTCCCTGTGGGATCGATATCTTTTAAAACTACATCGCAACTGTATACTTGCAGTTATCATCATTTTTCTATTTGATAAGAGGTATTGACAACACCTATATTTTACGTGAACAAGTTTCTGGCACCGTTAATATATAGCCGAATCTTGTGAACAAACTATTAAACTTATCAATAGAAAAGTAGCGAACACATACCAGTTATGTACCGTTTCTTGCAATTTTACAGATCTTTCTTTCCACTTAGATCTACAATCAGTTTCCTTACAAATCAGTTTCATAACTGAAATCATGTGTTTTCTAGTTTATTTTTTACCAGTTTCTTATGTAGTTTCATCCGAACTATATTTAATACCAATTAGATACCACTTTCTGGATTTGGTTTCCAAATTCATAACAGTTAAATATTAGTTTTCTACTGTTAGTTACTCATGACTAATTCATAACAGATCTATCCTACTAGTTAAATTCTAGTTTCCTTTTCTATAGTTTTATCAAACAATGACCTCACATTTTATGGATTTGTGTATTTACCTCTCTTGTAGTTTCTGACTTTCTTCCTTTGTTTAGACTTGAGCTTTATCATTTTTATCTTTTTCGATTGTGTTTTCTCTTGTTTGACTTGTTCTGCTTTCTTGCGTGCCATTTGTTTCTGAATTCAATGTTAACAGAAATTATTTGATAATAACCTAAATTTTAGGTTTCGAAAGTTGAAAATACTTACCGAATCACTATAATGAGTTTGCGCAGGAGGTGAAAATGAAAGACTTGAGAATTGAAATTGCTTGAAGTTTATCGTTTCGTGAGTTGAATGACTATAGAAATTTTGTTCGGAAAGCTAGGTTTTATAGGCAGGAGAATTTTTAGGGTGAGGGTGGGATCGTGAGGATGGAGTGGGAGTAAGAATGAAGGAGAAAAACGATCATGCTGTGTATGGAACGTATTGCAGATGAAAGGTTTAGGTAGAACGTAAAAATGAAGGTACAAATGTTAATTGGGACAAATTAGTTAAGGTCCTAAACTAGAGCTGAAATTATTCCCAGCGGCTCATTTATAAAATTTGCCCATTTAAATATCACTTAAAATGACTCAATCGACCCTGACATATGTCTGGGCCCATACACAGATTACCACGAAGAAAACAACCATCTCTCTCTGTCTTTATTTCAAATCCAAAATTGTAAGAGCATGTTCAACAATTTTTCCAATTTTGCAGGATCTACAGTGTTTTTGCTCTAATCATCTTCCTCATTTTCCATTCCCATTTCAGATTTTAATAAAGTAATAATCTTTTATTATTATTATAATAATTTCTTTACATCAAATATATTCCCAATAATTAAAAAAATATTAAATACATTAAATTAAATTAAAACTAAAAAAATATTAATATAATAATCATTCTCCGAAATGAAATTTCCCGTATATAAAAAATCCCATTTTTAAATATACTATATGAATAATGGTTGGACTTGTTGATTCCACGTTTTAAAGATTTCCGAGAAATCATTGAACAACTCTATGCATTTTAAAAAAAATACTGTAGAACTGTACTTAATTTACACTACGACCAAGGCAGACATGTGCTGTCTCCCAGCGCCCAATGCATAATCCAGTCAAATTGACTGCCACGTTTTCTAAAATGAAAACCTGAACCCTATGCTATGTATTCAATTCCAACAACTCCTTTTTTGAAATTTAAATTTCTGAAACTGCAATTCTCCTCTATTCCTCCCTTCGTTTATCATCATCTTCCCTCCATCCACCTAGTTCCTATTTTCAACTCAATTTTTTTTATTTTCTCAGAGCTTACACAAATATTTATTCAGTTCTACCAAGGTATTTAACTTATTACTTTTGTTTTTGTTGTGCTCACTTTTGTTATGTTCTGTTTAGCTTTCTTTTATTAATTTGTTTGTTTATTTTACATTATGTAATCCATGAGTTCAAAGTTTACTTTCCTTGTTATGTTTTGCATGTGTTAATTTTTTAGTTTATTTTGATCAATTTTTTTATTATATGTAAGTTTATTATTTTTGTGTTGATTTTTTTAATATGTTTTGCATGTGCCAATTAATTTTTTTAGTGTTTGTAATTGTTTTTCTCTATTTTATAAGCTCATTTAGTATGTAATTTATGGCTTTGCTTATTTTTGGTTTGCTATTTTAACTATGTTAAATTTAATTTTTCATTTCATTTTTTTTTATCTGATTTCACTTTAAAATTGTTTTATTATGCTGATATTAAATAGTTTAATTGCTAATATTATTGTAGAAAAGAAAAGTACTTTATCTTGTATTTGTTTTCTAGGCTGTTTATTATTAGCAAAGTATTATATACATTATGCATGATATTGGTTTAACATTTTTTTGTCATCTTGGAACTGTTGTTTTGCTTGTTTGATATTAGCAAATTATTATACATAAATACAAAAAAAAATACAATGCTAACTTTACGTTTTTTTATTGATATATTACGAGCAGAAAAATGTTAGAAAATAAACACTATATTCTATACTGGGGGCCAAAGATGCATATTGGCGACACTGGCTTTGAGTATGATATGTCAAGCTCCTCAGCGAGGGAAAAGCGTTTGAAGGTTAAGAAGAAACCATGTTTTGTCAAGCTTGTTGATCGAATAACAAGAGAGATTGGATTCGGAAATAACGGAAGGGTAAAAAGAATCGTGTACAAATATCCCGTTTCAGCCTGTTTTTATGATCACAAGGATATTTGTGGCGATGATGACATAGAATTCATTCATAACAATTTGGACAACATTCCACATTACGATACAGTCGAGCTATTTGTTGATTATGAGATACACGATGACTCTAATGAAAACTTACAAGCAGTTGTTGAAGATAGTCAAATTTCACAAAGTTCACTCAACCGGGACGAATTGGACGATGTTCATAACGCTGAAATCGGTCAAAGTGAAGATGTTATTCAAACAGAATCCGCAACAAGCGACCATACAATAAGAATTGATACCCGGAATGAAGTTGGGGAGGCAGAAGATCCTGTTTGTCATTATATTGATGGAACTGTCGAAATAATTGATATCGACGATTCGTCAGATGAACAATCCACTGAAGATTCTGATTTACTTTATGATGGAAATGACAGTGATGAAGAAGAAGATGATGTTGATGAAGATAACGAGGCTGATGGGACTTCTGAAAGGATCGATTTAAATGCAACGCCAAATCGTACAAGTACAGCAACAGAAGAGCAAGATTGTGAGATCCAATATGCCGATAAACTTGAAGTTATTTGTACATGGGATGGAGTATCAGAGCTGAGACGTAGGTTAGTTTTCGCGGGAAAGAAGGAAGTTCAAGTAGCAGTGAAGATGTATTCGATGAAAAAAAAAGTCACATTTCGAGTGGCTGAATCATACCCTCACAAATTAGCCCTCAAATGTAAAAGCCAAGGAGATAATTGTGCATGGAGGCTTCGCGCAATATACAAGAAGTCGATTAGTATGTGGCAGATTACTGTACTACGTGGTCCACATACATGTTCAAACTCTCGACCATCATCTCAAGATCATTACAACCTTGATGGAAGTTTAATTGCCGGTTTGATTCTCGGAATGGTTGCAAAAACTCCGAATCTGAGCCTTGGTTTGATAATCAAGCATGTTAAAGACAAGTGGGGTTACACCATTTCGAGGAAGAAGGCTTTTGGTGCGAAAAGAAAAGCGTGGGAAAAGATTTTTGGTAGTTGGGAAGAATCATATAATATGTTACCACGTTATTTGAATGCGTTGACCCATTATAACCCTGGCTCCATCACTATTTTGCTCGCGGACGAAACAACCGATCTTCAGCACAAGACATTCAAGAGGGTATTTTGGTCTTTTAAGCCTTGCATAGAAGGTTTTGTACATTGTCGACCTGTCATTCAGATAGACCGAACCTTCATGTCTGGAAAATATCCTCACACATTCTTTGTGGCAACTGGGCTGGATGGTAACAATCATATTCTTCACATTGGTTTTGCGATCGTCGAGAGTGAGAACCAATCTAGTTGGAAGTGGTTTATGGAATGCATTAAGGAATATGTGACACATCAAAGTGGGTTATGCTTTATTTCTGACCAACACATTAACATTGTACACACGATGAACAATGAAGGATCTGGGTGGAGCGAACCTATGACTAACCATCGTTTTTGTCTCAGATACTTTGTGAGCAATTACAACAAGGATTTCCATAATATTACAATAAAAAAATTGTTATACCAAGCCGGTATGAAATATAATTTTTTTTTTTCGTTTAGCTTTATGTAGAATTTTATTTTTGAATTTCATTCCATTTAGGAGCTCAAGCACAACCTCGGAAGTTCAAAAAAATGATGGACAGTATCAAGGCGTTAGATGAAAGCTCATTTCATTGGGCTATGAATAAACCAGTGGAGAAGTGGAGTTTGTCATATGATAATGGGTCGAGATGTGGTCACATGACCACCAACATCGTTGAATCCATCAATGGCGCGTTAAAAGGCATTCAACAAATGCCCATTCAAAGCATTGTCGAGCACACGTTTTGGAAAATGGCTTCTTATTTCGATTCGCAGCTGAAAAAATACTCAAGTTTAATTGCGATGGGCGAAAAGGTGACTCCTAAATGCAAAACAATGATTGAAAGATACGCGGAAAGGGCAAATGGTCATACCATCACAAAATTCGGCAGTGAAAATCGACTTTACGAGGTTCGTACTTGCTACGACCCAGTCAAACTAAAAGGGAACAACGTTCAGCTCGTGGACATGGAAAGCCGAGAGTGTTCGTGTCGGAAATTTCAGAACTACAGAATTCCATGTTCACATGCAATCGCTATTTGCATGCACATGCACCGTAACTTCTGGGATTTTGTCGATAAAGTGCACTCATTGGACGAGAACTTGAAAGTGTACAACTTTCCGTTTCAACCTTTACCGCACAAAGACTATTGGCCGGAAACAAACTCGGAAGTATTGGTTGTTGATCCAATGTGCAAACGGAAAAAGGGAAGGCCAAAGTCAGCAAGAATCGGAAACGAAATGGAGGAGAGAGACACGGGAATCACCAATTCATACACTTGTGGTAAATGTGGTCAAAATGGGCATAACCGATCAACTTGTAAGAATCGCGGTGTCAATGTCACACAAAAAAGCAGAGGATCTTCTTCGAGGGTATCAAATACACCGAATTCATCTAGGACTGGAAGAAGAATGACTTGAGTCAAGTGTAAATTGATGCAAATTTGACTAGGTATTTTGTGACTAAATTGCCATGTGTGGTGAATCACTAGTTTGTTTTGATGCAAGGCTCTATTTTTGCATTCTTTTTCTGTTTACAGATGGCCAAGTGATAAAGAATATTATTAGGATGAGAAAACTTGGGTGTTAAAAATCTGTCCCTCTTTGCTTAATACAAGGGGCAAGTATGTATTAATCTCAGATCTCTTAACTAATGGTAAATGGCGACTTCCTACTTGCTATTTACGTGCTTTTCTCGGATTGTGTTTTGACATTTTCAGAATCCTATTTAAGGCGGCATCTGATTAGAAAGAGATTATCAAGGCTTTATTTAATAATGAAGTTAATGAATGCCTGGTTCTGTTCTAAGTTTCTTCGGGTTCTGTTCTAAGCTTTTGGAACTCAAATTGGGTTATCCCCGGTATAGCAGGAGCTGCAAAAAAAGGGGCAAGTTTCGGATTTCTTAACTGATAGTAAATGCCAACTTCCTACTTGTATTGTAATGTATTAGAGGATATGGAAGTGATAAGATTGCATATGCAACTGTGTTCTTTTCTCTGACAGTGTTTTGACATCTTTAGAACGTAAAGATGATCAAGTTTTTATTTAATAATTCAGCTAATCCCTTTCCCAGGTTTTTATTTAATAATTTATGGTTGAAAACTGATATATTTTCAACCAAATCTCTTGCAGATCCGAGAAGCTTAAATAGATAAAATGTCTTAACCTCCTTCATCGAATGGCCATACACATTTTTGGACAAGGAAATGGTGCTACAGATTCCTTGGCTATAGTAATTTAGTTATTGAATATATTTGATATTGTTCGACATGTTCTATACGATACGAGTTGAAGATGTTTTTGTTGCAGTAGATATTGCACGAGGCTAATTACAAAATGGTTGTATAAATTTGGAGTCTTGGTCATAAGAAGCCTGAAAGAAGAGCATAATATTGTAATTAAGATTCATATTTATGTGATGCTTGGAATGCATCACATAACTTTGAAGCTGCCAAATTAGGAATTTCGCAATTTATTATCTCAGTTCAACTTAAGATTATTATTTCTTTTCCTTTTGAAGCGTGTCACTCTTATTTTGTTTCTATTGTTCAGGATTCTTTACATCTAAATTTTGTGTCAGTCTTAATCAGTTTGGGCAAAATGATACTTTTTATTTGAAAGAAGATGAACCATCAACTTAGTGAAAAAGATAGGCAACACAAGATGTGAGTATCAAACTCCATTACCTCATCAATCGAAGTAGGCCATCTTAATCAAATAATGAGTGGCAATATTAACCCGAATCTTCACTTGTATGTAACTATATTTTTAAAGGTAACAACTGCTCCATAAACGACAAAAAAAAAAAAAATTAAGGGTGATGTTATCAGTTTATCTCTAATACACTTTTGACAATATAATTGATACGTTTTGTTTCATCCAATTGTAACCTCATTTGATCATTTTTATAAAATTGTCCTTGTATTTTTTATTTGTTCATGTAACTTTTTTTTAACAATATACTATCATTTGAAATTCATATCTTGCTTTCTCCTCATTTTGTTAAATTTTGTATTTCCTGGGCATGGACATGGGCCGGGCTCGGGCCGGGCTAAATAATGAATAGCCCAAACCCGGTCAAAACCCATGAAAAAATACATAGAGTTCGGGTTGGGTTTTTAACTATTTTTTAAAAGGTAACAACTGTGCCATAAAAAAAAATTAAGGGTGATGTTATCAGTTTATATCTAATACCCTTTTGACAATATAATTGATACCTTTCGATATTAGAAAAAAATAAATTCTTATGTTTTGTTTCCATCCAATTATAACCTCATTTGATCATTTTTATAACTTTTCTATTCAAATATTTTTTTGTTTGATAAAATTGTCCTTGTATTTTTATTTGTTCATGTAACTTTTTTTTTAACAATATATAATATTCATATCTTGCTTTCTCCTCATTTCGTTAAATTTTGTATTTCCTGGGCATGGGCCGGGTTCGGGCCGGGCCTTATCGGGCCTGGCTAAATAATGAATAGCTAAAGCACGGCCCAAACCCATGAAAACATACATCGGGTTCGGGTCAGGCTTTTAATAAAATAATCAAAACCAAGCCTGGCCCGGACCTAACTATTAATTATTTCAAATAAAAAAAACTTAATATTTATTACTAAAAAATAATTATGAAAAAATAATTTCAAATATATTTGTAGTATAAGTCATAAAATTGAGTTTAAATGTTAAACTTTAGCAAAAATTATGAAATTTCTTAACCATATGATTTTTTTTTACTTTGAATGTATAAAATAAATATATATTTTTAACATAATAATTATTATTTCGGGTCGGACGGGCCGGGCTTGGGTTTATTATTAAAACCAAGCCTGACAAATATTTTATTCGGGCCACTTCGGCGGTTCGGGCCGGGTCAGGCCTAATCTCCGATCATCTTGTCCAAGCCCATCCCATGAATAGTGAGCATAGACGGGTCCCGCAGATCAACGGGCTCGTGCCCAGGTCTAAGGATGAATATAAAATTGATTCATCAACGTCATGACTAGTGGTGAATCCAAAACTTTACTTTCAGAAGGTTCAAAAATTATTCTACGAAAAAATTTTAATTTAAACATATGAAAATATATATTCAGAAAACAAATAGAATTACTCCAATGTACTTATAAAGACAATAAAAACAAATAAATTAGAAAATTAATGTAAAAAAATTAGAATATTACTGATCCATTTTACTCGTATACTAACAATTCTTAAAAATATGAGGTCCATTAAAAAATTTTGATGAGATCCAAAATATTATTTGAACGTAATTTTGAACCATTTTTTGAGAAAATGCTGGTTTCATGGACCTCACATCTGTCAAGGTGGGATCGCCATTGGTAATGAAATTTGTTCAAAAAGTTAAACCAGCATGAATGCAATTTTGACAAGAATGCCTGCTTGAATAGGTGAAAAATTGTTTTGCTATATGAGCAAAGATTTAGAGGTCGAATAATTTTTGGAGAAATAATGAATTGTCCTTGATGCAAAATTTCTTCACTAAACTTCAGAGATGCATTCAAAAGCTATTTAACTTGTTTGCTTTTTTTATATTTATTTTTCATTTGGCACATTAAGCTGGTGAAAACTGAAGAAACTCTGTTTTATGAACCCAGGTAAAATAACAAACTTGCTCTCGTAGCAACAGTACAGTCAACTGGGATCAGATATGTGAATTTTCACCATATTAATAATAACTGTATTACAACCAGTTTTAAATTTAATGCATTTGTAGCTACACAAACTTGCTGCAAAATTCTAATGCTTCCAGAATTTTTATTGTAGCATCATAGCTCCATCAATTTTATAAAGGTACATCATTTTGCCCATGAATGTCACATGTTAGCTTCTGATTGGAGAAAAAAATTTGACATATGTAGAAAGTCAAATAAACCAAAAGCTGACATGTGGCGTCTAAAAGCAAAGTGATACATTTTTTTAAAGTTGAGGGAGCTACAAGGTTACTTTGAAAGTTCAAGAACAATATGCATTTTGTTACAAATTCGAGTAACTACTGATTTATTAGACCATCATATATATAATTAAAGTTTAGGAATTTAAAGCAATTTAGACACTTAATGAATATTGAATACACACATGTCTGTAAGAAGCAAACTGAGCTGAAACGCAACATGAATATTGTTGGTCCCGAATAGCTAGAAAAAGTATTAGAGAGGGATTGAATAGAACTTTTAAAAATCCTCTTCTAGATTTAAAAACTTTTTTCAATTTAAACTAGATTTTGTCAATGTTTTAAAAAGCGTTAGGCGTTAATTGGGCGGCCTGGGACTCTAGAAGTCTAAGCGGGGATTAATCGGCGTCTAGGCGGGACTAAGGCACTAGTCGGCGGGGGTTAAGCACTAGGCGTAGTCGAGCGGCAACCCTCAAGATATTGCTTAGGCGGGCCTAGGCAGGGATTTTTGAAACAATGGTTTTTGCCCATTCTCAATGATAAATTAATTGCAATTAAGTAAACGCATAAAATGTAAATTGCAAGTAAATTAAAGTAGAGATAGAGAGATTGAGACGCGACAGATTTATGCTGCTTTGGCAGCCCCTTTATCTACTCCAGTCTCCAAGTCAACTGACTTGATATTTTCCAATACCTTTTATTTTCTTTACGGGCACAAAAAAGCATGATGATACTTTTTACGGATTCAATTATCAAATATTACGACTATTGTTTTTGCGGGCTCAACAACCAAACCTTCCTACCACCTTTTTTACGGGATCAACAAGGAAACCTAACTTGTTGTTTTCGCAAGTTCAAACAACAAAACCTAACCATTATTTTTGCTGGCTCAACAACAAAACCTTACAATTCTGATTTGAATTAATTTTTATGTTGTATGAACATTTGAAGAAGCTTTTCTCTACATGGTACTTGAAGAACTGCAGGGAAGACAAATTTGTTCGAAACTTGTATTGTATAAAATTTACTTTGAATCTTCCAAGTTTTAATCTTCATTCTGACTTCTATATATAAACATTTGTCGGAGCCTCTTGAAAGATTTGAAATAATAAAGACGTTGGAATATAACCGTTGAATTATAATCGTTGGAGATCTTTGATAGATCTTCTAAATGTCTTATCAGGTTGTCAAATCGATATAATGACATGTTACTTCACTAGCTTTATATCATATCAAATTTATCGAGTGTCACATCATCAATATATCAAATCTTTTTGAATTTTTTGCTTGTTGATGAAGAAAAAATCTGCATGTTATCACATCACCCAGATTTTATATGATATCTACAAAATCTTTTGCTTAAAGAGTATCTTCATATCACATCAAAAAGATTTTATATCCGTTTTGATATCTTATAGAATCTGAATGTCACATTAAATATTAACATGTCACATTATCAAGAATCTTTACCCCCAGTTCCTAATACTTGCCCTTTTAAACTTTTTACTTTGGTTCCTTTTACTTGTCATTTTAAAACATTGATGCATCTTTCAACAAGATTTTCTTAATTTACCCTTGCATTAATTAGGAAAGAGATTATGTGTGAATTAATTTATAATTTGGTAATTAAGAAGAGAGAGAATTTATTAAAAAGTAAAATGGATAAATTAGTCATTATATTATTCATTAAATGTTTTATTTGTTTTGATGAATCTAAAATGACAAGTATTAGGAATTAGATGGAGTATTATATTTGAAAAATCTGATGCATGTCACATCATCAATATATATATATGCTTTTTGATATCTTTGAGAATCTGAATGTCACATCAAATCTTAGCATGTCACATTATCAAGATTTTAGAAATCTTTTTACCTAATCTTACAAATCTAGAACATGTCACATCAGTTGACTTTATGTCACATCAGCTTGCCAAATGTCCAATCAGCATCGTCTTATCACTTATCATGTCAACTTAAAGTAATTTGAATTTTACTTTTAGATTTCTATTCTTCATTTTATAGTTTCTTCTTCAATAAATATATTTCGATATTAATTAACACAATAAAGTATTTTTATCAATTTATCAAATAAATTGTCGATGCTTTATTTATTTCGTCAAATTGTTGTAATCATCAATACTAGACTCAACAAACATAATTTTATTGAAATGAATTTATGAAAGACAGAAAGAATCAAGGTTTGATATTTGGTCATTCACACCCTCATTTTGTGGATGTACAAACTAAACTAAGCCAAACTAACACATGAACGTAGTTTACAAATCACGTCAAAACTTTTAAGGACCGGAACAAGCTTCTATGCACTTACACCAATATTCTAAGTTTTGTTAGACGTTTATCGGATAGTGATACCTTCAAGAATTAGGATGATATGTATTTCTTTAATTTTTAAAATATTTAAATTGCAAATTCAATTAAAATGTGAACTATAATATGAAAAAGTATTACATAAAATAATAATTGACATTTAAAATAAAAATAATTGAAAAATATAGAGTCTTGTAAAATTCTTAGACATTGCTTAGGCAGAATATATGAACCAAACTAATAAGTTAGGTGGTTAAAACCTGCTAGACTAAGGGTCGGTTTGGTTGTGTTTCTTGAGTTTGCTTTTCTAAAAAGCTTCATTTTCAAGCTTTACTTATAAGTAGCAGAGTTGGTTTTGGAAAAATAAGTCAAACAGTTGCTAAAATAGCATGGAGGATCCAAATGTGTTGTTCAAAACCAAAATGTGTATTTATATAAAAAAAATTCATGAAAGCAAATTACTAAAACAAAAGCTTGAAAAGCAATACTAAACAGTTCCTAAGAAAATCAGACGACAAAATTACAATAGATATTTCTGAAACAGGGAGTTACACAGCCGTTGAGGCGTTACTAGAGCCTGGGAATCTCTGCATAATTCAGTCAACATTACTCTACCACATTTTCTCCTTTTCTATAACAACCAGACATTGAAAACCTATTTTCTGAATTCAATTAATACAACTCTCCTTTTTCGATTCAAATTTCATTTTAATCCCTTCATTTATCATCTTCTTCCCTTCATTCTGCAAACACTTCCTATTTTCATTTCAACATTTATAATCCCTTTTCTATGCTATCATAACTTAACCTAAATATCCCTTCAATTTAACTAAGGTACTCAATTATGTTTTTCTTTAATTTTTCTTATCAATATTGTGAATAATATGATGATTCTGTTTCTTTTTTGTAATTTTACAGGCATTTGGTATTTTCAACAATCAAGGTATGTAATTTATGAGTATAAATATCAATTTTTAGTTTCATTTTCATTGTGTCAATTTTTATTATATTTTGCATGCGTTGATGACCTATGGGGAATTAGTGGTTGCAGATGATGACCTAGAAAAAAATGTTATGATTAAGGCGATGAACCAAAGCTTGGTAGAGGCACTCTCTACAACAAGAAAGGGGGATGCAATCAAAATCGTTATGGCGGAAGCAAAAGCAAGGGCTAAAGAAGCAGGGAGGAGAACTACGGCCATAGAGGAGTTTACAAAGAAGATGAAGGAGAAGAGTACTTCAGAGGAGGAGAAGGACTTAGATGAAGTCAGTGGAGACCTGCTGGAGGGGGCATCTGTAGACTTTGACCTTCCAATAGGAGCTCTCCCCTTGAAACCTTCATCTCCTCCTCCTAAGGTGGCAAATCCAATGGAGTTCATAGTAGAGAAGAAGGGAGCATCAGCTGAGAAACCAAAGTCTCCTCCATTAGATAAAAAAAGGCTGTATTCAATCCTTCACACTTGTTCTTGGCCCCTCTTGAGACCTCCAAATTCAGGTCAGCAACTATGGAGAAATCCCCATATCCCAAAATTTAAAATATTCTTAAAGTTGCTGCTTCTATTGCTCAAGAGATGGTTAAGGAACTGGAGATTGAGTTTGAAAGAAAGGTGGAGTCAGAGGCTAGGCAACCTTTGATGAAAGAGAATGTGCCAAGAAGATTCGTTCCTAGCCGCGCTAAAGAAGGATGAAGAAAGGAGAACGATGGTTGTTGAATGGGGGGTTCAATCATCAAAAGCTGATCCTGCAACTGAATTTGTTGAATTAGTAAAGTCTATTTTTGCTAAACATCAGATTGAAGAGGAATAAATAAGGAAGGAGGATGAGAAGAAAAAGGAAGAAGAAAAGGTTAAGAAGCAGAATGTATTGGATAGAGTGGTAGTGGAAGAAGTGAATAAGGAGGATGATGAAGATGAGCTTAAAGAGGTAGAGTGCACTAAGGAAGTGAGAGCAAAATTCAAACTAACTCAAGTCAAGCAATCTAATTTTAACCCTGCTGTGACAAGAGTTGTGTCTGATCCCTCAGGTGCACTTACTTTAGTTCAGAGGCCTCTCATCTAGAGGATTGATGGAGATGAGTCCCTCATTAGTAGATGATGGATGATACGAGAGACTGTTGAGGGGAGTAATGCATTAATGGATGTACCTGTTAACTCTCTTCATCATATGGGAAAAACCGTTGCTGATCTACTCACCATGGCTTTAAGACTAAACAATTTAGTAGTAGACATCAAGGCTATGCCCTTCAATTGCCAACTCGCCAGAAGTGTAGCCCTAGTGACTAAACAAGCTCAAATACTTATAGAGATGGCTGTCAAGATTCCCCTTTTGTGGTAAATCCACTCAGATTTGATCCAACATCTTCAGCCACTTATGGAAACTAGGCTGGACAACTACATTGAAATAAAGGATACTTTGGTGAGTACGAATGAAAGGTTGGGGTTGGGTGAGAGGGGCCAGGAGATGATATATGATGAAGTGGCTGGGCAAAGACAAGAGTCCTAGAGGTAAATAGCAGATATAATCTCAACTCTAGGGACTGCTATTGAGAGGTGCCAAACATATTACTCCATGGGGCTGAAGGGGGAAATCAATGAGCTAAGGAAGTAAAATGTCTTTTGTATGTGGCAGCAAGGAAGAATTCAAGATAACCTTGGGGATTTGATGAAATTCTTGAATGATTTTAAGGTTGAAATCCTCAAGGTTATTGAGGATTCCAGGAGAGAAATCAAATCAGAATTATTCAAGGCCATTGAGAACACCACTAAGAAAATCACTGACATCACCTTTGCTCAGAAGAATTAAGCTATTAATGACATCCCTGATGAGATCACAAATGCTATAGCTGGTCTAGCAAAGGTGATCAATGAGGCTAGAGACACAGTAATTGCAAGACAAGCTAGTGAGTCTCAGAATCTGGAAAAGAGTATTGATGCTCTAAGTGTAAAAGTTGGTGGTCTCTCTCTCCATTCCTTCTACTCACATGATAGTGAGATCGTTCCATTCCTTCAGCATCTAAAAAATGGGCTAAACTCTCAATGGATCTGGAATCAAAAATTTCTCCTAGTCATCCTAGAAAGCATCTTTCCTTCTTTCCCTAATAAACCTGCAAGGTTGATTCAGCAGATCCTTCCTCCTCTTCAAGCAAATGCAGTTGTTGTTCAAGAATGCATCCAACGATTTGCTCTTGATGAAAAGAAGATCGTTGCTCAACTTGTTGGTACTGAGTGGAGGGAGAAGGATAAGCACAACTTCAATGAAGTTTGGGAGAGGTGTATGACTTCGACATCAACTTCTAGCGCTATGTTGATTGATAACCGGGATGAAAAGCTTCAAGATTACAAAGCGTTAACAGAAAAATGAGTAGTATAGCTTAGATTAGCTATTTGTTTTCCTTGTTGTAATCAAACCTTGTAAATCTTCCAAATCAATGAAAAATTTGTTATTCTTGTTCCGAGTACAACTTTGCGAAGTACTATCTTCTTTAGATACTTAACTTCAAGCAAGTTTCTAAATGCATATTGAAGTTACTCAGAACATGGCAAACATTATGAGCGAGAAAGCAAATTCTTCATCCTATGCTTAAGTTCACTCAGAACCAACAAAATGAGGGAGATTGTTGTATTTTGAGCAAGAAGTTTAAGTTTTGATGGTTCTGAGCTCAGAAGCACAAGAAGTCTCAGAAGTTCAAGGAACTCTCAGAAGCTCAAGAAGTCACAGAGGAAGAATTTACTCTACAGAATATAAACCATCCAGAAGCATAGTAGAAGGGTAACTTAATCTTTTAGAGATAAAAGTCACGGGAGCTGACTTTACATTGAATACCGTCGCGCACCAATGTACCTTAGTATGAAAAAGGATAAAATTTGTTAGTGACTAAGGAACAAAAACATTCCTGCTAATCCCATAGTAAACAATAGTACAAGAGTGGGGACCAAAAATCAACTTGGTAGTCGTCGTGCGGATTCTCTCAAAACTTGCTCATTTCTAAATGGAATTATAACAAAAACTTGCATAGAGACAACGGGAAGATTTCAAGCATCAAACCAAGCCCAATGAAAACATTCTCTCCCTCTATAAAAGGATGTTATCCGCTTTTGAAGAAGGTTACCGATTTTATCAAGATTTCAAGAGTGCAAACAAGTTTTCAAAATCAAATGCAATCTTCCTCTGAATTACTAAAAAGCAAACACACCTCTCTATATTTGTTTGTAATTGAGTTTTTACTGAAACAAAGTTTAGAAACTCATTCCTCTTTCTTTAATTCAAAATTGTAAACACTAGTTTGGGGTTAAGTTAGTGTGAGGAAGTTTAGGAAACTTAAGAGGAAGGTACTCTATAAGTAAAAAGCTTAGAGCTTTAGATACATCAAGGAGGGTACTTCTCTATTGGTATAGCTCAATACTTGCAAAGGTTGTCGGAGGGTACTTCAACTAGCATTGTAGTGGTTTATTCTTCACCAGAATAAGAATATATAGTGGATTAAATATTGGACAAGAGATTCTAAAAACTGAATTAGGTACAGGTGATAGCAAGGTTTTGACTCTACTAATTCTGAGGGCTTATATTCTGTAATGAAGCCAAAAACCTTATTCCCCACTTCTCTACTGATAAGATAAAAGTTCAAAATACGAACAGGTATTGTCAATACCGCTTATCTAAATAGAAAAAAGATGACCACTGCAAGTATACATTTTCGATGTAGTTTTAAAAGATATCGATCCCACAGGGAAGGAATCAGTTCTAAAGACCAACTAAAGTTACGGGGTAAATGAAAATATGGAATTTATATTGGAGGGGTTTAGATGATAGACTAATGAATGGATAGATGTATGAACAGATTAGAGAAGATGTAAAATATAGACATATTCCTACGAACAAGTTTAACAGAGAAAAACATGCAAAATCATCAAGAATATTTCGTACACTAGATAACTTCAACAAATAAGGTTATAGATGCCCTAATAATCAATAATTTACCGCAGAGCAACACATGAGATGACTTTTCTAAATTTAGGGTAAACGAATTATGACACTTATAAGAACCTAGATAACTATATTACTATGCTTAGTATGGGTCACTCTCACATAGCCATATTTAGCAAGTTACCACTCCAAAAATGTTGGCTCACTAAACAGCGTTATAATCACAGATCTAGTGATTATACACAATCTTGTTAACCCTGAAACTACTCTTAAAGTTAACTCGAAAGCATATAACTTCATTAATATAAATAACACAAGACGAAATACTCGTTATGATACATAGACATATCATAAACTTCGAATTAGAAAGTATAAGTAGAAAATAAAGTAGAGTTGTAAGGTATGCAAGTGAAAGCTAAAGTTGATCAAATTGTATCCACTCTTTTAATGGGAGTCGTCAATTCTCGCAATTCCTATGACTACTTTGAATTCGGTCTTGACTCGTACAGAACCTCCGCTGGGATGCTATTCTTTATGAATATTGAACAAATGAATGTTGAAGAATAGAAACTTTTATTTATAAGTGCTTTGCAATTACACTCATACAACAATCGCTCGAATTTGTGGAGAAATCTAGTGATTGAAACAAGAATCGAATCACTCATACATTTTTTCTCTCTAACACTTTGAACTAGCGAAATCTATATAACTTTCACTCTCTATCATGTATCATATGCTCTGTCGATTTTCACCATGCTACATTGCACGAATTTGGTTGGTTTGGGACTCTATTTATAGAGTGTGAAGGGTTGCGTCTATCCAAACGAAGAGTCGTGTCCATTGGTGAAGGGTTGCATCACTTCAATGTGATTGGATGTAAGGTTTCATCCTCATCTTCAATGGAAAGGCACCTTTTCGTGATTGGATTGCTTCCAAAAGGTGTCTTTTCGTCTGACGATTGATGGCGGTTGATTATTCTTATCTGGCGGTTGAAAGTTGAGAAGAGTTGACTAAAAACCATCATAAGTCGTGAGCGTGATATACATGTCGCGATCATGAATAATAGTTGGTAACTTTCTGTTTGTGAAGGATGATAAGTCGCAGCCGTGAATGGGTGTCACGATTGTGACATGTGTTTTTCTTTATGATTTTTCTTTGCAACTTTGCCAATCTTTGACAACTTCGATCCTAAGCCAATTCCTTGTGTTCTACGCATCTTTTTTCACATTTTTCACTCATTTTGCATAGAATTCTATCTTCGACCATTTTACTCCCAAGATTCACCTAGTTTCTACAATTGCATAAAAAACAACTACATACCACGTGAAATCTTTTATATGAAGTATAAAATGACTTTAAACCATATCATTTTATAAGTAAAAATATCATGATAATAAATGTAATTATACACTTATCACACCCGCATACTTAACTTTTGCCTTGTCTTCAAGGAAAACACAACAGAAGTGTACAAAATAGTAATTCAAGTTCGTACCTCATTTGGCGAAACACTATTGTAGTGAGTACAACATTCCCACGTTGCATAAAGTTCAAGTAAAGTATACGAAATTTCACATAAATTAGTAATGTACAATTTATATAGTCCAGTTGCATACCTTTGCTCTTAATGGAGGGCTAACTGAATCGCATCTTCATATAAGCGTTATATGCTCGCTCGAATATTTCCTTCTCTCAATTATAGTATAAAGTATAAAGGACAAAGGGAGCACGCTTTGAACAGATTGATCTCAAGGCATTTTTAGGTAACCTAGGATGCCAAACACTCTTAGTCATTGCATTTTATGCTTCATACCACTCCCATTTTTTTAGTGGTTGCATTTTATGCTCCATACCACTTTCTCTCATTTTTTTCTTTTAAGCATATATCTTTGAAGTACAGATTTGTACTTTGCACCCATTTTTCATGCTATACTGCTTTTTCTTTTTTTTTCACTCATTGAATGGTTGTAGTTTCTACTCCGTACCATTCCTCACCTTTTGCATAACTCATTGATTATACTCTCTTTCTTTTGATTTTTCTCTCAATACCCTCATCCTTTATTGATCACTTTCAAAGTATTATGGCTATAGTTTCCCAACACTTTAAACAAACTCAATACTTATAGGACGTATTCGAGAATAGCATAAAAAATTCATAGTAAGAACACTACTAGATATTACTCCATTTAAAACATATCGGTAGCATTAAACTAAAATTATATAACTTATACTAATTCATGTTGCATTGATATATATCAAAACTTACTTGCAATGTTGCTTTTGAATGTTACTCACCACTCATCCTTGATAAATGCTAAATGTTGTGCCAAAAGCGCTCACACTCTCAACGTGCGCTCAAACTCGAAACAAAAATTTTGTTCGAAATTTGCACTAACATCAAACTTGTAATACCTAACACTCACAATAACCTTGGAACATATGTTAGTATAGTATAGGTATGGATAAAGTATAAATAACACAAAATCAAGAAAATTTTCATTCTTCAATTTTTTAAATTTTATTTGATTTTTTTGGATTTTTCTAGATTTTTCAAATGGCCCCCACACTATATATTACAATGTCCTCATTGTGAGTATATAGTTTTCTGCTCTTAACAAATTGTTTTATTTCTAATTTGAAAGATGCCAAACTTTCTCCCGAACTACGCGTACTTGGCATGTACACGCTAGAAAGAAAACTCAATGAATAAGCAAGAAAAATATGTTAATAACATAATATAAATACTTAAAACCAAAAACAAAAATAAAAATAATTAACGCATAAATATAATTGCCCATATAATTGACTCTAGAATGCACTTGCCTTCCCCAACAATGATGCCAAAAACTTGTTCGCAAGATTTTGGCTATACTCATTCCGAAAGACTTATCCCCGGCAACGGTGCCAAAAACTTGTTCACCACTTTTATACTGATAATATAAAAGTTCTTAATATGAACAGGTGTTGTCAGTACCGCTTATCAAATAGAAAAATGATGATAACTGCAAGTATACAGTTGCGATGTAGTTTTAAAAGATATCGATCCCACAGGGAAGGAATTCAATTCTAAGGACCAACTAGAGTTACGGAACAAAAGAAATAAGATAAATTTTAGGGTTTGGATAATAGACTGATAAATAGACGGATGCATGAACAGATTGGAGAAGATATAAACTATATAGATATTCCCTAAGAGCAAGAATAGTAGAGAAAAATATGCAAAATCATCAAGAATATTTCATACACTAGATAACTTTAATAAACACGGTTCTAAACGCCCAAATATTTAATAATTCACCGTAGAGCAACACATGAAATGACTTTTCTAAATCTAGGGTAAACAAATTATGACACTTATAAAAACCTGGATAACAATAATACTATGCTTAGTTCTGGTCGCTCTCACATAGCCATATTTAGCAAGTTACCACTCCAAAAATGTTGGCTCACTAAACAGTGTTATAATCACAGATCCAGTGATTATACACAATCTTGTTAACCCCAGAACTACTCTTAAAGTTATCTCGAAAGCATATAACTTCATTAACATAAATGACGCAAAATGAAATACTCGTTATGACACATAGACCTATCATAAACTTCGAATTAAAAAGTATAAGTAGAAAACAAAGTAAAGTTGTAAGGTATGCAAGTGAAAGCTAAATTTAATCAAACCGTATCCACTCTTTTAATGGGAGTAGTCAATTCCCGCAATTCCTGCGTCTACTTTGAATTCGGTCTCAACTCGTACAGAACCTCCTCTAGGATGCTATTCTTTGTGAATATTGAACAAATAAATGTTGAAGAATATAAACTTTTATTGATAAGTGCTTTGCAATTACACTCATACAACAATCGCTCAAATTTGTGGAGACATCTAATGATTGAAACAAGAATCGAATCACTTATACATTTTTTTTCTCTAACACTTTGAACTAGCGAAATCTATACAACTTTCACTCTCTATCATATATCATATGGTCTGTCAATTTTCATCATACTACATTACGCAAAATTGGTTGGTTTGGGACTCTATTTATAGAGTTCAAAGGGTTGCGTCTATCCAAACGAAGAGTCGTATCCATTGGCGAAGGGTTGCATCACTTCAATGTGATTGGATGCAAGGTTTCATCCTCATCTTCAATGGAAAGGCACCTTTTCGTAATTGGATTGCTTCCAAAAGTTATCTTTTAGTCTGACAGTTGATGGTGGTTGATGGCTATTGATGGCGGTTGATCGTTCTTATCCGGCGGATGAAAGTTGAGAAGAGTTTACCAAAAATTGTCATAAGTCGCGAGCATGATATACATGTCGCAATCATGAACAATAGTTGGTAACTTTCTGTTTGTGAAGGATGACAAGTCGCGACCGCGAATGGGTGTCACGATCGTGACATGTGTTTTTCTTCATGATTTTTCTTTTCAACTTTGCCGATCTTTGACAACTTCGATCCTAAGCCAATTCCTTGTGTTCCACGCATCTTTTTGCACCTTTTTCACTCTTTTTGCATAGAATTCTATCTTAGATCATTTTACTCCCAAGATTTGCCTAGTTTCTGCACTTGTATAAAAAATAACTACATACCACGTGAAATCTTTTATATGAAGTATAAAATGAC
>CATIWQ010221201.1:0-25635 GCA_949673415.1 Euphorbia schlechtendalii | reverse complement strand
ATGAACCGTCCTTATTATAATAACCCTAATAGAGGTGGGTTGGCAGGTCAAAAAGCTGGATAGGTGTGTCCACGTAAGATAAGAGTAAGCAAAATGGACCTTATCAACCAATAGATTTTGGATTTGGTAAGTGCAGTGCACATGGAAAAAAGATTCCACGCACACTCCAACCACACCAAAAGTAAAAAATCGAAACCGATTGATTGCTCCGGTTACTTGGTCCCCTCTCCTCTTCTTATTTCACGACAAATCATAATTATTTGAATCTAATTATATTGCTAAATTTTAGCTATATCCTTCAAATATATACTTTTGCGGGACGAGTCCTGTTGTGGTTCATATTTAATCTCTCCATTGAGTTTGAATTTGTTTATTTCGACCAGTATCATTTTGGAAAATTTTAGTATTTGGCAAAAATTTTATAAGTTATCACATTTACAAAATAATAATGACAAATCTACAAAAAATTATGAATGATACACCTAGATGAAACTAAAATAATCTTTCAAGGAATTGAAACGCATATAAAAATTGCCACGGTCAAATACTCGTTTAAACAAGTTGATTTAACAATAGATTAATTTATACCTATACAGGACTGATTGTTCATTGTTATTTACAATAACGGTTCAAGCATATATATTTATTAATTCTGATAGGTCCAAGAAGACAACCGAAACTTATTTGACCAATAACATGGATTACATTCGTTGTATCCTACCTTCTTTAGACATTAATTATTCAATAGTATCCATCATCAAATAAGCAGATTGACTTTATTTATTCATTTAATCTATTTATAAATTAACATAATTAATATATAACATGTGTTGTACAATACTACCTCCGATTTTTTACTCGTTATTTTACACATTTGAAACTTTTAATAATAAATCGATTAATTAAGGGTATGAAAATATTAGTTTACCTTAAATCTAGTTCATTTTAATTTTAGTGACTCTCCATCATCCTTTTAAAGATTTAATATAATCATGTCAATAAATGAGGGTACATTTAGAAAAATGATGGAAAAAAATCATAAAACTTTGAGAATAACAAGTAAAAGTGATCTCAAGTTTTTGCTAAATTGTCACGTAAAAAATCGGAGGGAGTAATAATTAAGAAAGCTGAAATATTAAATTTGAAATTTTAGATTGTTTTTTCTTAAGAAAATGACTTTTATTAATAGAGAAGAAGAGAAAGAAGGGTGGTAAAGACTCGTCATACCACTTTGAAAGGAGAATGCATAATAAGTAATAGCATTAGAACTAAAGTTGAGATAAATAAATAGAAGCAAAATATGAGAAACTTAACTCATGAGTAGTCATCAAATAAAATGTTATACTGTCTATTTCAAAAATAACATGGGTATATCCATACTTTTTCAACCACGACAAAGCTTTATGTACAGAGAGAGCTTTTGCATCCAAATTTGAAGTAAAAAGACACTAGCAAAGCTAATTTTGAGCTAAAAAAAATATGTAGATACATATAGTTTGTAAGCAATCCTCATTCCGGTTCACCACATTTTTTATACTTGATTGCTCCATATTTTTATATATATTTGATTCAATTATACGTAAAGTTGGACTTGAGCCCAGTTTCAAAGAAATCATAGGAAAGGAGTGACATATGGTTTCATAGCATACAATTTCATATGTAAATCAAATTTAAATATTTTGTGCCAAAATATATGTTGTGAGATCATGTTCCTCATCAATTATCCGGGATTATTTTATAATTTTCAGAGTTTGCAAGAAATCTTTTAATTGTTATTCTAATTCACTAATGGATTTGTAAAAAATTTAAAAACTGTTATATTTGCTACCATTTTTATCACGGATGCAAATTAATAATAACCCTAAGAAAACAAACTAATTGTTTATCAAACAATTTTAATTGTTTAATATCCTGAATTGATGATATGAAATATATTTGGATCTGAATCTGATATCAAATTTATTTTTAAAGTAATTCCGTTAAAAACATGGAAAAGAATGTAATTATATTATTTTGTTCTTGCTAAAGCAGCGAATCCCTCAATTAGTAGGGGGACTTAGTACTCTTGTTCACCTTTGATTAAAGTTATTATCGACTCTGATTGTTTTTAATGATATATATTCTTCGATCAAAAATAATAAATTTGTATATTTCGAATATTCCATGATATTTCAAAAACATGCATAATTTATTCCATGATATTTCAATTCTAAAATTTGTAACTGAAATTGAAATTTGGAGTCTTGGACGATTTGCTTGATTAATTTCAGGAGTTTTTGGATGAATTACTATCTCCACAAGAATGCATTTATGATGCCGGTGTTTATCCATTAAACTGACCCTACCACCCTATGGGTCCCGTTGCTTACGTGGAACTCACCGCTAGTGCGAGAAGAGCCCACGCAAATAATAAAAGAAAAAGAGTCCTTTACGGCCTTTTGTTGTAGACTAGAGCAACTCTTTCTGATACACTCTAACCCCTTTCACTCTTTCTATTTGCCAAATTCATTCACCACCACCACCGTCACACCTTGCCGGATGTGCGATCGGCCGTTTTCTGATTGACTCCTTATTTACCTATTTTTCGTGGTGTAATTCTTTTTTCCTACTGTCTGAGGTTTTGATTTTGTATTTTCTTAAACAATGGCGATTGAGGAGGACGTTGAGAGTTGTGGAAGTAGAGCTGTAGATTCTTATTCTCAGTCGAATCCTCGGCATCATACTCAAAAGCTCGAGGTGTATAACGAGGTGCTTAGGCGAATCCAGGAGTTGAATTTTGAGGATGCGAATCTTCCTGGCTTCGATGATCAGCTTTGGCTTCATTTCAATCGACTACCTGCTAGGTGATTTTACCTACATATACATAACTTTTTAAGGATTTTCTTGTTTGGCTTCTCAAACACTAGGTTACGTTAAAGAGAATATTTTCCTTGGAATATTACTGTTTGGTGTAAGATTTCTCATGCTCATCAGGAGATTCCTAGTTCTTATTTTCCAATTTTTTCCTCTTCAACCTGTGAGTTTCACATTTTTCGGCTCTTCTCTTAGTAGTAAGTAAATAAGGAAGAGATATTCGAAATTCTATATGTTTTGGATAAAGTTTTAATCTCTATTTGTTTTTTTGTTTCCATCCTTTTCAAGCATTGGATTCAATTCTAGTGATCTGAATTGAGTTTTTGCGTTTGTGCTCTGCTACTTACTATCATTTTTTTTGGTATCTTTTTGTTAACTTAGATATGCATTGGATGTGAATGTGGAGAGGGCAGAGGACGTGCTAACTCATAAGAGATTGCTTCAGTTAGCAGAAGATCCTGCCAATCGACCTGCATTTGAAGTTCGTCCTGTACAGGTGATTACATCTGGATTAGATTAGAAAAAACATTTTATGTTACTGTTCTAACTGCTTGCTGTACTGTTTTTCTCAGAGATTGTGCGTGGGAAAATAGTCAATATTGCTCTGGAACACTTGTGGAAAATTAGCTTCAATCTAGTATATAGAACATGAGTTTTAGGATTTCAGTGTCCAGCATCTTTCAGAGTGCATTTAGTTACTTTCTGAGCCTCTTGAGCTTATTGCTCAGGTTCTTGGGTTCATTCATTGCCTTTTTTGTTCATTTTTTTGAAGTGGAGAACTGTAGTTTGGTTGAGTACCCACAATCTTGCTTCTTTCTCTCCTTAATAAGGTATAGCCTTAATCATTAAGCTTTTCTTCTCCTAGAAGAATAGTTCATTATTGCTTCCTTTTCTTAAACTAGGGTGATCTGTTTTTAAGAGTGTCAGAAGAGCAAGTTTCTTTGTTCATTTATCTTCATTGCATTTGAGTAAGAACATGTTGTACGTGTCAAACTAGTGGAGATTTATATTACAAAATATATATTTGTTAATAAATTCTTCCTCTTGAGTAGCAATTTTGGGGTTTTAGTTAATGGAGGGCAACTAAATATTTTTACATTTAGAATGAAATGCCTCTTTTTTATCAAAAAATCTGACAAGTATCATCTCAAATATATATGGTCATGAGAGAAATGGTATGCCACCTTCAACTGCCACTCTTTAACTCTTGAATGAGTTTCAGTGAAAATGCATGTTTTGCTAAGTCGTTAGTCTGATTTAACAAATAAGATGCAGAAATATTGCTGTTCTGTAGCTTGTTATTCTCTAGTTATAACCAGAAATCTATTATATGCAATTTACGGGCTTCTTGCGTAATTTTAACTTGAACAGGTGTATCCTATCTCCAATGGCATGTCTATTGATTTGATTTCAGATTCTGCAATGAAAGAAGATGCACAAAGTTCTTATTTTTCTAGCAAACAAGCGTACGTAATTCATTTGTTATTAACATAGCCATACTTTTCAATTTGTTACCGCAATGTCAAAGATGCATTATTTTTCTTTTCTCCTGTTTATTTTTTTTTTCAAATTTGTGTGCATTTGCTTCCTATTTATTTTGCTGTTTTTTTGTCTCTCTGTGCAGTATCCATCCACCCACATTTGGCTCATCTACTAATCTTGAAGCAGTTGCACTACAGACCATAAGATATCATGATGATGATGGAGGCAGTGCTGTAAATTCGATATCACTTAATTCTCGGTGAGAAATTGAGGGCTTCTATGTGACTTGCTATTTGAGAAACTGTCATTTTCTCAACTCGTAAAAAGTGGACGTCTTGTTTGATTCTTAAAATATTTGATTTCTCAGAAAACTTATTTCTTATTTATTACACTTCAAAAAATTTACCTTGATTTTTTTGAAACTCTGTTTTAATATTATGTGACCACTAAGGTTTGTTCTATTGAGGACTTCGTACTTAAATATTGAAAATTCGGAGAGAATTTTTAGCAGCTACGCCACGGTATTACTTCAAACCTATATTAACCCAGTTGTTCTGACAATTACTATCTTGTAGGCCTATGCATGAGATCACTTTTTCGACAATTGACAGGCCGAAACTCCTTAGTGAGGTTGGCTCTTAATTTTAGTACACTTTAAAATTATGCGTATTTATATATGTTGGCATGGTGGTATTTTAAGGCATGCTTCCTGGATAAAATGGTTTTAGATTTTCTTAATTCTATATTGACATAAATAAATTTTACTGGCTATCTTTCCACAGCATTTGAAGCATTTTGATCGATAATTGTTAGCAAGTTCAAAGATATTTATTTTCTTATTGCATATTCTTTATCTATCTTCTCAAGGAGTCGTTTAAGATATGCAGTTTTCACTTCATTTAGTAGATAATAAATCAAAACAATTCTTCATATAATTTCCAGTTGACTTTCCTTCTTGCGGAGATTGGTTTGAACATTCAAGAAGCTCATGCTTTTTCCACAGTTGATGGGTTCTCTTTGGATGTGTTTGTTGTTGATGGTTGGTCACGTGAGGTAAGGCCATATGCTTGTTTGCTTACATTTTTTTAATCACTCTCTATTTTCCTTTATTCTTTAGTTTGTTGAAAGTAAAAGGAGTATCCCACTTTCAGATAGTTGTAAATGTTCTACATAAACCATATCGATCAACATGCCATAACCATTATATTGTTGCAATCCTTTATATCCTCTCCCACTATCATTGATTTTGCATGGGTATGAAGATGATCAAAGTAATGACTCGAGATAGCTACTTAAAAATATACTTTCTTTATATTTAGTGATAGCCGACCCCACCTAGCGTGGGATTAATGCTTGGTTGATTAATTGATACATATATTTAGTGATGACATTTTCAGCACTGCAGTGTCTCTAATTAAGTCTCCTTCATTTGAACATTTGTGGCAATTTTTATTTTCATTTTGCTTTTCCTTTATACTCTTAGGGTAGGGACACAACTCCCAATTCATGTATCTAGACTTATTTAGGTACATGCATTGGGATTTTTGTCTCTCTACCCTGTGTTTCTCCATTTGTTCATGCATTTTTATATGCTAATTTATGGGCTATTACATTATATCTTTTATATTCCATCTAAGGCTCGTTGTTTGTTGTAAGGAAAAATAAATATTTTTTTGTTGGAATAGGAGTAATATAGGACAAAATCATGGTAGGTGGAAAGAAATTGAAATTGATTAAGTATCTTGAACAATAACTCCCCTTAGAATGGGATATTAATTCCCTTGTTTTTCGTAGATTTTCTTTCACAAGTTAACCGTTTTTTAAGACTGAATTTCCTTTTCAGTCACAAACACTAGAATGAAATAGGATATTTTCCATAAAACAAACAGAACCTAAGAGCCCCAGTTTCCAGCCTCAGTAAAATAATATCCCTTTTCCCAAGCAGTGCTTCAAAATCATCATAAACGCTGAGCATTTAATTGTTTTCAGATAAGAGAAATAAAAGAAGAAACATTTTTATGGAATATGTCAATTCATGAAATAATTCTAATTTCTTTTGAGAACATTTAGAACTTATTTTATTTTACATGGTTGCTTAGTATTTCATAATCATTTGAAACGTGTTTCCTTTTCCGTCACATCATTTTCATTATTACCTTATGTAGATAAGTTTGGGTTCTATTATTTTTATAATATTATAATAATTATGAGACTAACACCTTTCGTGTACATCATGTGGAGAACTTCAGGAAACAGAAGAGCTAAAAAATGCTCTGGAAAAGGAAATTTCAACGTTCAAGGTAATATTTACAGTTGTCTATATGTCAAAAATTATAGCTTTGAATAAAATTTGAGTTTAATCTTTATTTTTTTGCGTATAGTTCCAACTTCCAAGACCATTTAATTGCTCTGTGCCTACATTAGGCAATATTGAATTCAAGTAGTTTGTGATAAGCACATGAAATACAAAAGATTAAATGAGCAATCCCAACTAGATTGGACTTGAGGTTACCAAGATCTAGGTAGACCATCTCTTAAGGACCAAGAGGATAGAACATAACCAATAGCTACCAATGTGTTTGATGAGTTATTTTCTTTTCGTTGTTTTACACCTTGATCTTTCAGATGTTTTAATTTTTCGTTTAAGTTGTTTCTCACTCGTTCTTTAGCTTTTATATGTGAAATAGCGAGTGTTATTGATTCGCAAAGTTGCAGCTATAAATTTAATGGTTCATGTGATAACTATTTCCATTATAATATCACAACTGATCATTGAGACTTGTTAGATAACTAGTAAGTACGATCTACAATTTTAAATTTTTGGATCCATAAATAAGTTTAATTTGATTCTACTAGAGACATTGATGCTGCCATTTGATAGATAAAGAAAACAGCAATGATTAAATAACTTCGATTAAATGTTATGTCTGCAGGAGCAAAGCTGTTCAAAATCAGTTTCTGCAGTGAATAAGCACAAGGACACACGGGCTGCATCTCTCCAGGATTGCATAGAAATACCTAATGATGGTACAGATGTCTGGGAAATCAATTCCAGTCAGTTAAAATATGGAAACAAAGTTGCATCTGGAACTTATGGTGATCTGTAAGTTTTGTCTTTCGAAAATTTTTATTTTTCTGTTCCGTGTAGTGCAAGTTCTCAGTCAGATTACCAATTATATGTTCAGGTACAAAGGCACATTTTGTAGTCAAGAAGTCGCCATCAAAGTCTTGAAGCCTGAACGTGTCAGTGCAGAAATGCTTAGAGAGTTCTCCCAAGAAGTTTATATAATGAGGTTTTTATTATTTAGTATGTTCTTGAAAAATGCTCTGCCATCTCATTCTTAAAGTGGTTTTCTATGTCATTCTTAATATTCGTAGCCACGGGGCAAGGCACATAATTTTGCCTTTTGAAATTGTGGTATTTAAGTTCTATTGTAGGCAATGTTCTACAGTACACGAGTAGTACTTATAATTCCATGAGAATACACACACACACACACATATAGAGAGAGAGAGAGAGACACCGTGCTTACATTTTTTCCTAATTGTTCTTTTGTTTTCTGCAACCACTTATTGTTTTACAGGAAAATTCGGCATAAAAACGTTGTTCAATTCATAGGTGCATGCACCCGATCTCCAAACTTGTGCATTGTGACTGGTAAGTTTTGCTGGCTGTCATTTACATTTACACTTATTTGTATCATTGATGGAATTTTTAGTTGTATTAGTTTCTTGGATTCAATTTGATTTTATATTCTTAAGGAGTTCTTCCCCTACCTCTCCAACCCCTCCTTTAAAATTTGATATGGATCATGTTTCTGATGGGAAGAAATTTTATTGTTTGTATTACGATCCTGAAATCCTTTTTGTATGGTACTCATCAAATCCAAAGTGATGTTTGTAGATCGACTTACCCTTTTCATTCTCCTCTGATGCTGCTTATTTTTAACTCTTTATTCCTCCAACTTCAGAGTTCATGGCTAGAGGAAGTATATATGATTTTTTACATAAACGAAAGGGTATGTTTAAGCTTCCTTCCTTAATTAAAGTGGCAACCGATGTGTCAAGGGGAATGAGTTATCTTCACCAAAATAATATAATTCACAGAGACTTGAAAACTGCCAATCTGCTCATGGATGAAAATGAAGTAAGATAACTGATTTCCACTTTGTTTTTGGTTTTCTTATTATATCTTGATTCCCTTCCAAGATCAGTATGACCACACTTCATTTGAATTTATTATTCTCCTTCATGCTAAATAGATCTTTTATATTTTCCAGTAAATTGTAACATTTGTGCTACTTTTCTTCTTTTTTTTTATGAATTAGCTTTAGTGTGCACAATTGTATGTCTCATCCTACCAATGGTGAAAAGCACTTGACAATCTATTTGGTCTAGGCTGGTCCTGGTTTAAGAAACTCTCATGGGTTTTAGAATGATATTGACTATTGTTTTTATCGTGCCGTGTTCACGCAAAAATTTATGGCTTGCTATTGATTATTGAATACAGCGTTCTCACTGTCAATGAATTCGTAGTAGTTTTAGAGGCTAATAATATACCCAAGTAGTTCTCTGAGTTATTAGTGGTGCGTTAATTTTTAAACAGTAAGCAGTGAATTTGTTAGGTTCAGCGAATTTTGCTTGGTATTGTTAGCGAATTGAATTTACTAAATCACTTGTGTATAGGTCCAAAATGAATTGAATAGATAATAGCAACCTACTTGCAATTGAAATGAACTCTCTCTGTTTGGTAATTCAGTTAGTTAAGATTGTTAACGAGAAAAAGTTTACACGGTTCGAATGACATAGGCAGCATAGAGGCTTGTTGGATATCATGTGTACAATAATATCAACTAATTTGCAGAAAACAAGAGGGAAGAAGTTCAACTTTAAATTGTTCTAAAATCGTAGATCCTTTCTACACAGGTTGTTAAGGTCGCTGATTTTGGGGTTGCCAGAGTGCAAACTCAATCAGGAGTGATGACGGCTGAAACTGGAACATACCGCTGGATGGCTCCTGAGGTATTTATATTCTTGATCTGTTGTCATGCTAGATTCTTGGCATTGTAATATGCAGAAATTGTAGTTGTTTCTCCCATATATAGATTGATTTTCTATCTCATTATTTGAAACCAAATACAACTAAATAGAAGACTTGGATTAAATAATCATGAACATTAAAAAATTAGAAGAAAAATTAAAATAATCTACATCAGGGAACTAATGGAACTGTTTCTCTGATTTTCATCCCGTCTGTCATGTTTAACACTTCTGCTGACCCTGAACTGCTTATTAGATTATTGTAGCAGAAGAATAGAGAATAGAAAGGTAGATTTAGGAGAAGTAGAAGAAGAATAATAGGGAGAGGTAGAAGAAGAATATAAATAGGAAGTGATGGAGGACACATAATTCTGATTTCCATTCATAAGTAATTCTGCACGTTATTCTCTTAATATAAATGAACATTTATTGGTTACAAGAGGATAGCTAGTTGTCCAATGAGACAAAATACAGAAATAGCATAACAAACTAATAACTAGATTCCTATAACTAATCACTGGCCAACTCACTATTTGCAAAGCTTATACAATGAACTGCGTATCAATCTTAACTACCAATGGTATATTCTAACTACTGATGCATTAACTAACTTTAGGCTGCTTTGATTTCTGCATCTACTTATTTCCTGTTTCTCTGCCTTCTATACCTGACAACTTCCTTACTGTTCTTTAAATTCATATTAAGGTGATTGAACACAAGCCGTATGACCACAAGGCAGATGTTTTCAGCTTTGCAATAGTACTGTGGGAACTTCTAACAGGAGAAGTCAGTTTTTGCATTCCTTCTTTTGAAAGCTTTTTCATTTTCTCAATTTTAACTTGGTTTCCAATCGAGCAATTTTTTATTCACGCTGCCACAATTTTGTTCGTGATTGTTGTGTTTTGTCTGAAACTTCAGCTTCCATACTCATACCTAACCCCATTGCAAGCAGCAGTTGGAGTGGTGCAAAAGGTATAGTTGCGTTCTCTTACACCAGTACGAAACTGAAACAATTTTCTCAATTTCCATTGACTTAACTGTTATTAACATTATTATTACAGGGTCTACGTCCTACGATCCCCAAGAATACGCATCCCAAACTTACAGAGTTGCTTGAGAAATGCTGGCGGCAAGATCCAAGTCAGAGACCAAACTTCTCCGAGATTATAGATATCCTTCAACAGATAGCTAAAGAGGTACGAAATTGCTTTCTATATAATGTAATGTTCTCAATCTCATCATTTGCTTCTAACCTATTATATTTAAAACAGGTACCATATGAGAGGGAAGAAAGACGCAAGGATAAGTCATCCAGTGGCTTTTTGTCCACATTGATAAGAGGTCATCGTTAAGTAGGGAGAAGACATTAACTGCTAATAATGCATCTGTGTGCGCAATTTTTCCTCATTCTTACTTTTAGTTTGTACAATGCTTTTTCGTTGACAGTTCTGCACTGTTAATATATTTTTCTTGCGCTTTCCATATCGTTAATATAATCAAGGTCATAGGTTTTGCGTGCCAGTTCTTTCATTGGATAGTATGGTAATCTGTGTTGCTATGTCCTCCCCTATTTTATTGTGTATAAACAATTCTCAGTTTCTGATAGCTCTAGTCAAAACTTATTAGAACCGTGTGCATGTATGCATGTAATTGGTCGAATTTTTGTAGTTAATGGAAGAGCAGTAGAAGAGTTAGTTAAGATCATGGGCAGATGTTGGAGAAGTAACAAGTTGAGAGAGTATGATTCAATAGAGGATTTGTTTGTCTTTGTTAAATATCAATATCCAAGAGAAGCATAAGGTACAAATTATGGTCGGGAAACTCATTACGATTGTTACACTGAAATTGTGCTCCCCTTACAAGTGCTTGCAGTTTCACCAGGCTTCTAATGCTCGAAATGCCTATTGACAATACAGAAAACCAGAACAAAGGTGAATGGTAAGAAAATTCACATTAATTGACTTTTCAACCAATGTGGGTAAAGCTGTGGATATGTTAGGGTTAACTTGTAATACAAATGTTGGGTTAACTTATAAAATGGTTGGGAGAAACTGAACGTGGATGTTTTGAATTTCAGCGGGGTAGCTAATTTGCAGGAATTGCAACCATTTAACTTCGAATTTGCATACAGACATTTTAGCATTTTGCGAAATCTTGGTACTTATATTGGGGTCATACCACCTAATATTAAATATCCCATAAGACAACTTTTGATTTTATTTTATACATGAATATCAATTTTGAATTTCACAATTCACTTCAACAAAACTCATCAAATAGTTGCTCACCTCTCCCTCCTATCAAGCTTCATCACTTCTCAATGTCTCCGATCAAGCTTCTTCACTTTGTTTTTTTTGTTTCATTCCTGGTTTTGATTCCAGTCTTCATTTCATTTCTCACAAACGATCTCATTATCTCACTGATGTGAATTTCTGGTTGTAACTCCTCACATCATTGCGATTGCTTTTCCCGAGTGTATAAGCTCTGGCTGAGGTTGAGGAACTCGGAAGCTATGTCCTCCTTCCAGCAACCCATTTTTACTTGCTATCTAAATTCTGAGAGGTAATTGTTTAATTAATCAAAACTGAAGAATGCATTTCAAATGTTCTGTCTAATATCGATAGCTGCATATAAAGGAAATCCATCCTTCCTTCTTCGTGAGTTCAATAATTCCATAATTATAGTATTAAAATACTTTTAACCGTATGAAGATTGGTCAATATTTTTAGTGGAGATTTTGGTTGCAATTGGGGAATATTTGAGTGGGCAATTTGGTTGGTTTGCTTTCATAATACAGGCAATGAATCATCAATAGCAAGTTGCAGTTGACAAACAAGACGTATCTTATGTTCGTCAGCTTAATTACCTACCTATGATTTTAGCATATAAAACAAATTTACTCTGTAGTTGGATTTCCAACCGCAGAGAATCCCAATCTATAAGAAAATGGAGTTATTTCGTTGTTTTGTAATGTTCATTATTTACTTAAGCTTAAATTCAAATCTTTTGTAAGAATGTTGTAAGCCCGGTTATATTCTTAAGCCCATTTGTATATTGGAGCCCATTATCTTAGCATATATAAGCTCCTTAGGGTTCGTTTAAGAGAAATTGTGGTTTTTATACGTGAAATTTCACTTTAATCAAATACCTCTTTTGAAATCTTTTTATTTAATTACCCCTTTTTAATATTTCTTTTAATAAAGTACCTCTTTATTAAATTATTAATATTTTTTTAAAGTGTTTTAATTACAATCGTTTCTTCCTTTTTAATTAATGTTTGTTATGGTAGTTTTTTATTTTGTAAAATTCTCCCTTATCAAGAAAGATTGTAATGTTTTTAATTAATGTTTATTATGGCAATTTTTTAATTAACGTTTATTATGACATTTTTTTAATTACAACCGTTTCTTCCTTTTTATTAACGTTTATTATGACAGTATTTTATTTTGTAAGATTTTCTCTAATATGACAGTTTTTTAATTAACGTTTATTATGACAAATTTTTAATTACAATCATTTCTTCCTTTTTATTAACGTTTATTATGTCAGTTTTTTATTTTGTGAAATTCTTCCTTATATGACAGGTTTTAATTAACGTTTATTATGACAGTTTTTTAATTACAATCATTTCTTCCTTTTTATTAACGTTTATCATGGCAGTTTTTTTATTTTGTAAGATTCTCCCTTATCAGCAAAGATTGTTCTTCCTCAATTGAATTCACATTAATCAGTATTTTCTTTCTTGTTAATCATGGTTCTCTGATTCTTCTTTTTTTTACGTTAAATTGTTTTTAAATGAACTATACACATTATACAATCACAACCATACAACAGTAGCTAAACTCATACACATTACAAAATGAACTATACACATTATACAATTACAACCATACAATAGTAGCCAAATCCATACACATCAAAATGAACTATACTCATTATGCAATTACAATCATACAACAGTAGACAAACCCAAGCATATCAAAATGAACTATACACATTATACGTGTATAACCATATAACAGTAGTCAAACCTATACAGCCATACACAATTTACATTTAAATGTTGTGTCTAGGTGGTGTTTCTTGCAGAATGTCTGGTCCTCATCTTCTTCTTGTTCAAATCTGTTATAAATGATAAAAAATGTAAGCTTCAAACGTATGCAATACAATCTATACAAATTGATGATAAATTCATACAATTAATAACTATAAAACTATACAAATACATATACATATACAATTACAACCATGCAACGTAGCCCAACTTATACACATTATCAAAATGAACTATACACATTATACAAACACAACCATACAATAGTAGCCAAACCAATACACATTTTCAAAAACTATTTTCATAAACCCTAGATTCAAATTCTGATTAAAAATCTTAATCGAACCCCAACCATTTAAACCATACACTTTCTAAAAAATCATATTTAGAATCAAAATCATGGTGCGAATCTCGAGTTTTACCACAATCAATGGGAATTCCAACCATATAAACCATGCACTTTCCAAAAAAATGCCATTCGATGATATTTAGTACCTAAAAACCCTAAATAGTATAATCTGACAATGGGAATCTAGTGAATGAGTTTCAAACCCATGTACACCATACAATTTCGAAATAATCTCAAAATAGAAAATTTACTTTATAGAAGAAATCTGCGATTGGTTTCTAATCTCCTGATGTCTTTTATGTTGTTGTTGCAGTTCCTTTTTTCCGATTTTGGGGTTAGGGTGATGATTTTGATGGAGAAACGAGTTCAAGAATGGTGGAACCGATTACAAGTTTTCCTATTTGCAGCTTGTCCGTCGTTTGTAGATTTTTTGTTGCAGATTAGTGGAATCGAGTTCAAGATTCCTTGTTCTTAGGTAAATGATGATGGAGAAACGGGGTTGAAGAAGGTTGGAATCATTTAGAATTGTTCCTATTTTGCAGCTTGTTGTAATCTATATGGAATGTGCCGCAAATCATGGGTTAATTAATTAGTGGAGATACAATAGTTAATTAGAGGGGGTATATAAATTTGAAAAAGGGGTATTTTGTTAATTAGTTTATCTAATTATGGTATTTTATTAAATGCATGGGTGCAAGCATGAAATTGAATCTGATATGAGGTATTTATATAAAAAAATCCTTTGTTTAACCCTGATGGTTTTTAGCATCTTTTCCTCCCTTCTCTGTTTCCCTTCAACTCCCCTGTAAGCTCTCCATTGCTTGATCTTATTTTGTTACAATCAAATGGTTGGAGATTGAGGCGTTTGTGGAAAATTTTAGAGGGTGAAAGGGCAAGGCTGTTACCTACAACTTGCTTCCACTCAAGGTTATAAATACCTCCTTTCTGCTTTTGTAAAAGGCGTGATGTGTTGTATGTTAATCCTTGAGATTATACTTTCCTTAGATGTTAAGTGATTGTATAGTTTATCTGAGTTTGTTAGAGTTCTTAGGGTTTATAGACTTTGTACTCTCCTTAGACCGTTGAGCAACTTAATAAAGCTTTCTTCTTTGGATCCTTGGATTACCTCATCCTAGTGCTTGGCATGTAATGCAAGTCCAAGACGAGGGAACCAAGTAAAAATCTATTTGTTCTTGCGAATGTATTTTATGCTTTATGGTTTATAATCGCTACTTTGGTATCAAAGCGCTTGCTTTTGTGTTTCTGGTAGATCTGTAAATCGCGTTCATAAGTAATTCTTTGAGTTTTTGGGTCTCTGCGTGATTCTGTACATTTTTGAATTGATTGATGTCCTTGAAATTTAGTTTTTCAAAATAGTTTTTGATTTAGAAACTGAGTTTTAAAATTAATCTAATTTTTGTACAAGTCTCTTTAAAAAAATTCCTTCTTGTGATTTTTGATAAATCTTGTTGGATCTTAAGATATTTTAGGATCTTTCGCTGCATTATAGATTTCTTTGGTTGCACTGTGCTTTTCAAACACATCGCATGTATTGTTTTTTCTTTTATCTGTGATTTGTTCTAGTTGTTTTTGGTTCTTACTTGCTCTTCTTGTTTTTCTTTGGCTAGATTCTCTCGAGCACTATCTGGATCCTTTTCATTTCCATTGGAATCTCAATTAAGGAAAGCTTTAAAGGTAAAACTCTATAAATTTCTCTTTATATTATTGTTAAAAGAAGAATTACGCTGTAAGTACTCAAGATCCCTTCTTTTTACTTTTATCCACTGAAATATATAGTTTGACATGCTATTGATAAGTGGAGTTAATTTCTTTCAAGAAGCATGATAGATTCAGAATTTGTATTGATGTGTCTAATCTGTTGATTAGCTTCTGATAAGATTGTTAGATAATAATTGTTTAACGAAATCCTATTTTGCTCGTTAAATTCGAACTTGAATTTTTTTGATATTCTTGTTGTGAAAGTTATTGAATAGTTATTGTTAGATTTTAACTCTGTCCTTAATAGAAACTAGGCTGTAGTCTCTATAAGAATTGCTCCTCTTTTTCTGCTCTAAGATCTCCTATAAGGTGTGTTTCTTTAAGGTGTGTTATCTAGATAGGTTGTTGTCTTCTTTCATTCTGCTTGCTGTGTTTAAAATGTCTATAACTAGAGTAATCTTGAAAACTTTGATGGAAAAGGTGACTTTACAATATGGAAAAGTAAAGCAATTTTGGTTCAAAAAAAAATATCATAGGACTCTTCATGGCATAGATTCTTTACTTGCTGATATAAATCTCATTGAAAAGCAAGACATGATGAAATTAGCCTATTCCACCATGCTTCTGAATCTCTCTGACCCCATAATAAGGCAGGTTAGAGAGGCTGATGATGCTCCAAAGCTTTGGTTAAAGCTTGAGCAGTTATACATGACTAAGGACTTAGCTAGAGTGTCTTATCTAAAAGAAAAATTGTTCAGTTTTAAAATGAATTCCTCGAAAAGCATTGATGAGAAATTGGATGAGTTCCAAAAGCTTGTTGTTGATCCTGAATGTGCTGATGAAAAGTTTTCTGAAGATAATAAAAATGTTTTACTTCTAAATTCTATACCTGAAATGTATATGGAAGTTAAGAATGCTTAAAAATATGGTAGAGAACACTTAGAAGTAAAAGACATTGTTGATGCTTTGAGGTTGAGGGAATTGGAACTTAAAATTGAACCTAAAGATAAGAATCAAACTCAAGAAGTCCTAAATGTCAAACCTAAAGGGTGGGGTAAGAAGTCTAAAAAGGGTAAAAAGAAAAATGTCAATCCTAATACCAACTTTGATAGTTGTAATAAAAAAACCAAGAATTATAAAGATGTAACTTGCTTACATTGTCATAAAAAGGGTCACACAAAAAGGTTTTGTAGACTTAGATTAAATCAACAAAATAATCCTAATCCTGGTGCTGTCAATAACACTGCTGAGGACAGTGAAATTGAAGCTTCAACTATAAGTCATGTAAGAAATCTAGATTCATGGATTCTAGATTCAGGATGTACCTTTCACATGACCCCAAAAAGGGAATGGTTCACTGAATATGAAGAATTCAGTGGAGAAAAGGATTTAATGGGAAATGATTCCCATTGTGATATTTTGGGTATAGGTAAAATGCAACCAGGAATGAGAGTAATCCACATTTTCAAATTATACAAGCAGCCAGGTGTGAGTTTAAAAAGTTACTGTAGATAGATGATATGATATCCCTACTTCTCATTTTGAAGTAAATTGATAGTTTAAACAATATAGGCTGATTTAAGAACAGTTCTGTTGTGTTTTCCCAAATTATTTTTCCGAAAAACTCTATTTTTAAACTTTTCCTATTGGAAAAAAAAACAAATAAGACATTTCTTAATTAAATGGTATAAAGGATCAAAATCTGTTGTTCAAAACTAAAAATATGTAGTTCTATGAAGAAGTTTGTGAGAGCAATTTATTAGGACAATAGCTTGAAAAACAATAACAAACAGATCCTTAGTTAGATCCTAGCTATTTTTCGTAATGCCTCCAAAACTTTGGACATAGAAGGTCGGCCATCACTTTGATCCCAGCTGTGTTTTCTTTGACTCCAACTATTTGTACATTTTAACGCAAGCTCTGCTGTTAGCAACATTGCTTTGATTGAGTATTGCCCTTCTATCCTCGCATCCATCATGTACTTTATGTAGCTCTTTTGCGACAGAATTGGTGTCAACCATTGAACCAGATTTTGCTCGCTATATCCACGTTGCTCGCTATATCCACGATTTTCATCCATTGCCCTCAACCCTGTCATTAGCTCAAGCAACACCACACCGAAGCTATACACATCACTCTTTACGGTTGCACGACCTGAATATATATAACGCTTCAAAGTATATCACACAATGCCAGCTATCATCACACTATTCATATCAATTTGTTTCAAATAGTTTTACTTAAAATCAGTTTGACAACTTTTACCTACCTCCATACATGATAGAAATCACATTAACTAGTACTCCCTCTGTTTTAGGACCTTAGAAAAGTTCGCTTTAGGATTCCAATACACCTTTTTAAATATTTTGTCCATTTTATCCTTTTTCAATACACATTGAAAACGACAAAAAGAATAAAGTATCCAATCAATTTTCAAATTAACAAAAGTCGGGTAAATAAGTATTTTATTGCTTTAATTAATATTATCTTGGTATTGACAAACAACCTAAAAGCGGAAGTTATTTTAAAATAGAGGGACTATTACCTAATTCAGTCCTTGGCACTTTACCTGTCAACATATACTCAGGATCGGCATATATATAATCATCTGTTCCGTTAAACCTTGTTGTCTCATCTGAGTCCTCCTCTGTAGGCCCCCATTTTGCCTTGCCAAAATCTGATACTTTTGCGTTGCAATTCTGTATACAAATTTGAAAAATTAAAGACGAATCCAAGTAAATATGCATTGCATGATATGTACTACAGCTTACGCCATCTAGCAGTATACTTGAAGGCTTGATATCTCTGTGAATAACTTTCTTTTCAGATGTATGAAGAAAATTAAGACCTCGAGCTACTCCAATAGCTATCTTAAGCCGCATATCCCACGACAAGGTGGGATTTCCTGAACATGTATAAATGATCCAATAATCAATACAAGTTTATAATCCTACCCTGTATTTTCTTTTGATATTGTATTTTCATCATGTTGTCATTCAAATCTTACTTCTAAAAAGATGATTCTCCAGGCTTCCTTTTTGCATAAATTCATACACAAGGAACAATTCATTATCTTCCATACAATGTCCAAGCAATTTAACCACGTTTGGATGCGATATCCTTTCAAGAAGCTTCACTTCCAACTGCAATGTCATATTAAAAACTCAACATAGTTAGCATAAATTTGTTCATTGAATTCAGGAATTTTATGGAAATCATTTTGTGTATATTATTTTATCTCAATATATCTTGTCACAGATATAGCAAAAAACTCCCGCATAGTTGCATCTTCCTTCAACTATCGCACCAGTATGTGTTACAGACAACAAATGCTACTCTTGAAACAAATTCATGAGCTCAAGTTAATATCAATTGGTTTATTGAAAAGAATTAGATCCTCTTTCACCTGTAAGTCGAGGGTCCCAATCTGGCAATACCACCTTTTCTTGTTAACATTTCAACACTAACCATTGTTCTCCATGATTCAAGCTCAATAAACATTTTACATGTGAGTGCATAACAAATTGTATCGTAAGTACTATTCTTGGGTTTCATCTATCAGCTTAAACCAACTGTTATATCACAATGTAAGACTTCACTCAATGGGGAACAACATTGTCACATGTGGGACCCAATTTGAGAAAAATAAATAAAAGAAACAACAAAGTGTTAGTATTCTTTCTATTTTTTGTCTTATTTTCCTATTTCTTTCTCTATTAATGCCAAGGCCGCAAATACCAAGCAAATAATATGGAGAAAGCAGAGTTATCAATAAATGTTGAAACGACTCTCATTTTCATCCGAAACATAAAATAAACAAATAAGAGGGGATACCTGCCACTCCTTGATCCTTTGCAGTCTTCCCGAGTAAAATCTTTTGATAGCGACGGCAATTCCAGTTTGAGTTTTGGAGGGACCAAATGTCTTTTCATCGAACCATCCTTTGTAGACTTTACTAAAATCACCTTCACCCACCAAAGTACTTGAGCTAAAATTGTTTGTAGCACACTTCAGATCACCAAAGGTAAATTCTTTCATGTAATCTGGTCCTTCCAATATCTGACCATCTGAATTTGCCTCTTCATTTGAAGCAGTTTCAAATTGATTTTCCCATGCCATTGTAGGAGATTCAGTAGAGGTAGTAGTGTCATAAACATTGTTTGATGATCCTTTTTAAAAGCAAAACCACAACAATTTAATAGTGGATTTCAGAAGTATGAAGCTCGCACTTCAATCAGAAGAGAAAAATAACCTGGTGAAGGACTACGGTTCCTGATTGTGGAGCTAAGATCGTCAATGTTGGAGGGATCTTCAACCCAATTGTCCATGTATCTTGACATTTTTAAAAAGTATTGTCATGTAAATTAATGTGTCAGCCACAAAAAGAATAAATTAATCAGCAAGTAGAAAATTAAGAAGTTTATGCAATTTATAAATGTAGTTATGCTAAATTTTCTTTTTCACTGATATAATTGAATAATGCGCCATGTATCTACATTCTACAAAGCTTAATTCAAATAGATAACTTAATTAAATATTAAATTCTCAAACCCCAATTTTAGGTACAATTACAATTTTACAATTCTAAGTGCAATAATAGAGTAACAAATATATAATATCGCAGAATGAAGTGGTTCATTTTGTATCATCCAATATGAATAATTGAAAGAAAGCAAGTGTAATTATAATATATCACAAATGGAATAAGAGGAATAGGAAAAGAAATTTTACCGTTTCATAGTTGCATTAAGATCTCCCTTTAATGAATAAATGCTTCCATTTATGTGTATTCTTTTCAGCATTGGTGTTCTCAATGATCCATTAGAGAATGATTTCATCTTTTCGCATTGATTCAATTTCAGTGAACCCATGGATGGCAATTCAATGGCATAAATCCCACTGGAAAAAATCTTAAGATTGGGGACATGTCCAAGCTCCAAAACCTCCAATTGAGGGAATACAATTTTATCTCCTACCTCTCCTTCATTCTCTTTTGCTATTATTTCTTCCATCCTCTTACAACGATTAATATGTACTTTTTGTAGTTTAACCAAAACTTTGGCTACTTGAAGTGGAAAAAGATACAAGATATTATCACATTCTGACAAAACTAAAAGTTGCAAGTTCTGGAAGGCGATCAATTTTGGTGAAGCCAAGAACCATATGTACATTAAATTTCGCAAACTGTAAAGCTTTAACTCTTCCAAAAAATTAAAAGCTCTAGTGGTGACATGGTTTTTCTCAAAGAAAAATATAACTTTTAGTGCATCACAAAATGCTATTTTGAGTCTTTTCAAATTTCGCAGTGTTTCTGCCTGCTTGGATGGAAATGCATTGCACATCTTCATATGGCTAATTACACCTTCATTCCTGAATAGTGAAGCCTTCCAAAAAAAATCAGGGAATGAGAATACGTATGTACATGCAGAATGCCAATGCATTAGGTCAGTAATTATAAAAGTGAGGGTATTTTGTCTCAATTAACATTCTAGTATCATATTTTAGAGGTTCAATATGTAGGGAACCCCTGAAGTTGTTCCTTAACGCTTGAATTTCCCTCAACTTGCAAAAAGTGCACCAGTAAATGATAGTTTCTGATTGGTTTGATTTTTCAAACAAGTCAATTCCTGATTTTTCGCTCTCCAACCAGAAGCTGATATAAGGCATTGAGGGGGCAACCCTGCAAGTTTAGGAGGTTATTTTGAACTTTTGAAAGTACAGGAGACAAGTTCAGGAGGCTCCGTTGTATTAAGGCTATTTTGAATCTTCCATTTATTGAAAGACAGTTATTGAAAAAGTGTTATCAAATTAATATGAAGGCCATCCAGTCATCTTGATCTACATATGTATTCATCTGGATTTTTAATCATTAGTTGGTTTCCAAGTAATAAAAGGTCGTTCATATCTTGATCTATATTTTTACTCAATGCTCTAAAATTTTCATCACTTTTAACTATTTTCTCATTTTTATAAAAAAAACTGAATCTAAATTAATTGACTATCAATACCATATTTTAGACTTCAGAATTATTCTTATTTTGTGAAGCAGAAATTTAATATATATTATTTTTGGATCTCTCTTAATTCCTCAAACATATGTCTTCCATTAATCTTAAGATGCTGTTGAAAAATTGTTGAAAAATAAGTGGAGAGTTTCTGTTGTTGGGATGTGGAAAAACTAGAGTATCCTGTCCATATGACATATTTTAGATTTTTAATGATAAGAGTTGTACAGTTCAATATATTTAAGACTTTTTTAGATTCGGGCTGAAACAACAATGCATTAAGCTATATGAAATGCAATCATAAACAATCTGAAACTCAATTGCATTTGTACCTTAGTGTTAGAATCAAATTGTTGGGTATTATTTTGTTGTAGTTCCCCTCTCCTGACTGAGATAGATGGTGGATGAATGAATTCTTCAAAATCCATGCAACCTCCTTTATATCTTGATGTGCTTTCGTTTGTTGATAATGATTGGAAATTGCCATCAAATACATCAATTGATTTGTCCATGCTATTTGACGCAATCTATCAATGTAAAACTCAAAATCATATTTATCTTTAAAATTATTGATCACTGTTTTATAAATAAAGATCTAACTAACAATCCTATATTAAAGTAAATCAGTAGGAAAGATTATAGAATGTTTTTACCTCATTATCTCTGAAGGACGAACTGATCACATGTGCAGGATAATCTTTTAGTACTAACAAACTAACCAGCTTTGGTAGTGAATGCAAATTTAGTTCTTCAATAGAGTAAGGATTGCCATCTTCCTCATTATGGTGGAAAATTCCCACCATTTCATTACAATCAAGTACCTCTATTTTTATCGGTAGTTTCAATCCCTTAACAATTGACAGAGGAAACACATATATTAGTTTATGACAAAACCTTATGCTTATATGACTTAAGTTCTCGAACCATCGAAAATCTGCCCATCTTCCATGCCATATTTCTTTGAGATTACACAGCATTGATAAATGAACACTCTCCAACTTCCAAAACAAAGAACTATCTTCCAATGGAATTCTGTTTTTTGCCAAATCAAATAGGTATTCTAGGTCTGCACATTCGGAAATAATCATCTTCTTTAACAGTGGAAAGTCATAATCTTCTATCTGGTAAATGATATTCTTCAAATTTCGAACTCTTATCAAACTCAAATCTTCAGTTTTACTAATCAAATCATAAATACAACTGTCTTTGATGTCATACACATCACCTGTGAGCTGCAACACATTCATTGAATAATCCCCAAATGGATTATATTTAAGATTATTTGGCACGAGAATTTTAAACCGTTGAACATTTTTGAATATTAGTGACCTTTTAGGCAAAAGAGCAGCATTCAGTAGACTAACTTGAAATGCATTTAGAGAAAGGGATACTATCTCACCAAGGCTTGCATTGATTCTGCTTCCATCATGCATCTCACTGATGCTTTCATTAAATACCTCTTCATCAAAATCATCATCTCCCCATAATTCCCTTTCATCATAATCTTTATATGATTTTCCGTTGCATCCCCACTTTCTAAAATGTAATGGTAGGTACAACTCTTCCAATTTCAACATTTTTGACAATACACCTGGTGGAATACTAGCAACGTTCATTTCTCTCAAGTCGAGTAACCTCAGATTAACTAGTTGTCCCATCTCTTTAGGGATATCAGCTAAACTTGATGTTGAAATTGACAGAAGTTCCAAAGTTGTCAAACCTCCAATCCAAGACATATCCTCCAATTTAACTACTTTAAGACGCAACGTTCTAAGATTCCTTAGCATAAGTACATCTACAGATAGATCGAAAAGCTCTTTCACTCCTTCGAACACATCAATTGGAATGCTTTGTGAATCTTCTCTGGGTTGAAGCTGCAACAGAGACATTAGAGAAAGCTTCGGAGAAGCCAAATTAATAGGGTACTCATTGAAACCAAACACAAACGAAAGTCCATAGCAACTTTCATGCCAATATGAGTTTGGTTGCTTTCTCTCAACAGTCTCAGGACTACAAGCCAATTGATATTTTGAGGCAATCAACTTTGCTAAATTTTTCGCAGAATCTAGCACTTTGATGTACTGATTGCCGTACTTGTCTTCCCAGAGGCAAAGCTTAATCAGGTAGCTGGGAGGTTGATTATTGATGATCTTGATGAGGCTATGGACTCTACATCTTGCTTGAGGCATGTTATGAACATCTTCAAAATAGTTTAAAGCCATCCCGTATACAACCAAATCTTCGATTGGTAATTTAAAATTTTCAGGAAACATGCTACAAATCAAAAGACATAACTCAGCTTCAGTAGGTACGGATCTATAAGCTTCAATTGGTATCAAATTAGGTATACGATTTGAGCTACTTGCCAAATCCTTTAATTCTGAATCTAGCTCTATCCAATCAATATTTAACTTCTCCGCCGATGCATTGGGAGCAGTTCCAATGGCAAAAGACGAGACAACATGTTCATCTGTAATTTGTGCTGCCATTTGATACGTATCTGGATGGCTAAGAGAAAAGCATGTCATCAATTATACTTATAAACTAACCAAATACATTTTAATAATGAACCTCCAATCGATTGAAGAAATTTATATTTAAATATTATACCTAAATTTTTTACTCCATGATTTCAGCTTGATAACCCGGTAATGAGGTAAGCTGCCCCCAAAACTTTGATTGAGAGGCAATGACGAACAACAATGCCAGGGATCTTAGTGAAGAAGATGACATCAACAATAATCACCTCAAATTAGAGTTTTATAATCAAAATCCAGCAGTCATGTCTCTGATGCATATCCAATTGTAATATATGGAATTGAATATCAAAATTCAACAATTACAGGAAGCCAACTACTGAACATAAAAATATATTTCCTGGTTTCGATGCATTGGGTAGTGAGCAATTGATAAAAATAATTATAATTCAGAAATCAATAACGAAAACTTATTACTGAATATCCCAGTCAACGAAAGAAATATATCACAAACATATCAATATATGATACTCATATCTCACAATAATTTACATGAAGCATTTTAAAGTACACTCGATTGAAAGACAGAGGAATTAAAGAATCCAAAAAAAATTAAGCTAACTCCGTCAAATTGGAATTTAGATTTTACCTAGAAATTTTGGTGGCGCTTGTATCGTTTTATATTCGGCTTGTGATACAGTAGACTGCACTCAGAAAGCAAGCTCGCATTCAAATGGATAATCAGAAAACAAACTAGAGAGAAGTGACAGCTGGCAAGCGTTTAACTAACGAGTAAATCCAATTCTTTCGAATTCTTCGGCCCATTTTGAAATATGTTGATATTTTTTGTATTTTTATTATTATTAGTTTTTGTTAATTTAATAATAAAATATTATTATTTTAAAGTAATATGATTTGAGAAATAAGAAATGGTTAAAATGGGTAAGTTGAACTTGCTATCGCTGCATTATTGCAAAAGACAAAATGCAATTTGCAATTGCAGCAAACGGAAATTTTGGAGTTATTTCTGGTCTCACGGCACATTTAGGATTTTTTTTTGTGTTTTTATATTTTGATTTTAATACTAATTAATTAGTGTCCCTTTGCTTTTAATTTCCCAAATATCAAAATTTATTGATATAGGGTAAGCTTGAACTTTTCAAGGAAGGTTGATAAAACAATCTCAAACTAAACCTTAATCAATTTGAAGATTTTTATACTAATATTTAGAGGCAAAAATGACTAGATAGAACACAATTTGAGCCACTCATCAATGTGTACATCCTGAATTCCACTCCAATCTTTAAAGTAATAATATTAAATAATTGTATTATCAAAGTATATTAGAATTCAATAACATATTTATATTAAAAGAATTGAAAAAACAAAATATATAAAAAAATTAGCAAGTGAAGATGGTGAGTGTCACTGCAAATATGGGGTTGAGTATGCCATGAATAGTGCTGTAAATGAGCCAAGCCGTTCGTGAACAACTCGGTGTTCGGCTCGATAAAAGTTCGGCTCGGCTCGATTCGATTAATAAATGGACAGTTCGTGAACATGATTTATGGTTCAAATAATAAACGAACTGAACATGAACAAGACAAAACTCGGCTCGTTTGTCCGTGAACAAACTCGATTAGAGGTTCGTGAACA
>CATIWQ010221151.1:0-10471 GCA_949673415.1 Euphorbia schlechtendalii | reverse complement strand
TTTCGTTTTCATTAATAAATATTCTACACGCATTTAATTTAATGTTGTATCAACCGTATTACTATTTATGTATAGTATTCTAATTCATGAGAGTAACGAATTAAACTATCAATGAATCAAAGCATCAAATTAAACCATATTTTGATCAACACTTCGCATCAGATAAATCCAAAACATTCTTGAGATATTTTATTTAACTAATTATTTGTTTTCTTCGTGAATCATTAGCTATATTAAATTTGAACTACTAATCAGTAAATATATTGTTATAAAAGTTTAAAAACTGATTAAACTCGAGTCCTTAGCTCCTTCAAAATGATTATCTTTGAAGTTTTTTTTTCAATTTCGATTTTGCTTTTTAGATTTCGGTCCTTTTATATTTATCAATTTTTTAGTATCAATTCAATTTTTAACATATTTTTCTAATTTAATTAGTCAAAAGAATAGTACTGATAAAATTATACATTGGTATCGAAAAAGATCTTTATTACAAAGTACAAAGGATAAACTATTACAAAGTACAAAGGATAAACTAGTGAGCGTATTGGTGTAATAATATTTTTACTGTTTTTTGATGAAAATATTTGATTGATAACTAAAATTTCAGAATGGAGTAACCTTTCTTAAGAATGTTTAACTATACCTTAAATATGAATGAGTACAATATAATTTCCTGCATCAGAAATAATAATATTGATATAAAATCAAAATATGTATATAAATAAACAAAATAGTTGTATTATGATATCAATCATAATACCATGCACCACTAAGATTATTCTAATATTAATTTCTTTGGTTATTATAATTAATTTGTTAAATTTAGAAATATGATTATTGGTTCATTGGACATGCAAGATAAGTCTTTCTCTTTTTGACTAAAAACAAACAAGTACAGAAAAAACAAGAAAATGTGAAGAAACGTGTGAACAATTTCTTGGATATTTAGATTATACAAAAAATTGTTAGAAGGTACAAAATGAAAAATATTAATTACCATTTCAAGAAATAAAGGAAGTTAATATAAGAAAATAAAAAAAGACGGCTGTACAGAACTAAGAAGAAAACCAATTTGAAGATATGGAAGGCTAACAGTTGCTTTAAGAAAAAAGGGGGCCTATAACCTAAAGGTGCCAACCAAAAAAAATTGTGAGAAAAGAAAAAATTAAAAGAAAACAAAAGATACCACTCATTTGATAATGTTATTGTACATTAAATGTTCATATACTACGAAATTCTTGAATTTGAACCTGAAATTTTGCAAGAAGTTGTTCAATTAATCGTGCAACAAAGATTAGTTTTGAAACCCCAAATATAATTAAAAGGCTGAAGATACTCAAAATCAAGCAAACTACTTAAAAATAAGAAAACAAAACTTCAATTCGAAAACTGTAATATCGTTAGTGTCTAAAAGACTAAAAGTTAAATATAATATTTTGTCCCTTTTAACTTGTAAAATACATCATGACCCTTGTCTAATAAAAGAATTAATCTTTCAACGTAAAACCAATAAATTCGACTAGGATTAGGCACAGCGTAACTTTTATAGCAATTGTAAAGCAAACTGTTTACTTATGTTGATTATTGCTCCGTCAACATCTAATGTGTAATAAAGCATAATCCGTTTCAATTTTTCGGACATTTATAAGTTGTCTCTTGTTCAGTACTTTATTCAATGATATTAAAAGTATTTGATTTTTTCGATTGTCGAATAATTGAGTATGATTTGTATTATTTTTTTTATAAATATAGATTTTGAAGAGGTTGAGTTTCGAATCATTATAGTTATTTTTTTTAACTATGACTTCATCTTAAAAAATGGTATAAATTACTCTACGTTTAAAAAAGAAACATGTTAATATAAGAATTATTGATGCTACCAATCCCAAGTAGATAAATTATAAGAGAGGAGTTGAAAAATAAAAAGAAGTTTCCTAAGAACATAATATAAATATTTTGATGTATCTTTTTTTACTTTTTAATTCTAAGGAAGTATGTACTCTACTTCATGAAATTTATTATAGTAGTAATTATCTTTTAATCTCATAGTAGTAATTATTATAAACACATGGGTAATTACACAAACTGTATTTGTGCTATCAAATTTTATACTCTTTAAGCCAATTGATGGAAAAGTTGTAAAATATCTAAATTGAATGTTTTTCTTTTTAATTTATTGCAAAACTTAAGATGTTTTCTTAATTTGTCAATGCAGTAAATTACATGATACTTATTGGTACACTACTCACTAATAAAATGCCTAAAATCATATTCTTCCTTTGATATTTTCACTTTTTTTTCCGAAAGATATTTCAAGCAAGTGTTGTTTTCATGCTACTCCCTTCCTCTGTTATTTCACAAGAATCAAAAAAAGAAAAAACATCTTATCCACCTTAATTACAAATTAAGCATATTCTAGTTCAAATCCCGGGTAAAGCGCACGAAAACGGTGCCATAATTTTCATACCATCGAGTAAAATTTTGCTAAAAAATTTTCACCGTATTCATCCGCATCAAAGGAGACCTATTTCTTAATTTTTAAGGAATTTACCCGTGACTGAACCGTTCAGTAAGAGCTCACCCTAGAACCACAACTCATGAAAATTGTGTAGCATAAATTATCAAAGACCAATTTAGTACAACTTTGTTAATTGTTGTTTGTTTGTTGAAGTTATAAAAAATGTACAAAAAAAAATTACTAGAGCTACATACAAAAAAATAAAAAAAATAAAATAAGAGGCCCAAAAATAGATTCTAGCTCCACCCAATTTCCCACTATAAATTCAATACAACAATTCCCTCCTATCATTTCAAACTCAGCAACAAACTCACTTTCAATTCCTCACCCTTCTTTTTTCTTCTCTTGAATTCAACAAAATCAAGAGCAGAAACAAGAGCTTTTCTTTTCTTACAAAATCATGGGTGGCAACTACAACAACGGCAGGCAAAGCAAGAAATCATCCTTTGCAAGTGCTTTTAACTTCTTCAAGAGGAGACCACGGCGCGTGGACCACGATAGCTACGGAAATTACGACGACGTTACATATGCGAGACGGGTTTTCCCTAGCGACGAGGATGGCCGCGGCCCATGGAGAGTGGGTGATCCTCGTGTCGACACTAAGACCTCCGATTTCATTGCCCATTTCTACGCTACTCGTGTCTCTGAATCCGACCGCATTTGCCAACCCGCAGCTAATGCTTGATCGGTCGAGTTTATCACAAAAAGGTTCTTAAATGTTTGAATTCTTCATTATGTTTTCTTCTCTTTGAGGGAGACATCATCTTCTCTAGCTAGTTCAAGTGTTCAATAGTGTGTCCATTATTTGTTTAATAATTATTAATCAATTAATTTATGTTGTAACTAGTTAGTTTTTGTGAATTGCGATGAATAAATAACCCTTTTAGCGTGACATGTATTGAGATTTGTTTAATTATGCGTGTGTTTTCCATCTCTTGAAATAACCTTGTTCTACACAAATATCTAATCATGCAGCAACAGATTTTTTTTTTTTTTTGGGTACATATATAAATTTATAAACTGAAAAATGTTGATAAAACAATTTTTAATCGGTTTGAATATTATAATGCCCTCTTTAGGTGTCATTCTGCATATATGCACTATAAACCAAATTCGAGATCTCACTCGATGTTAACGTTAATTAGCTGTTAAACAACGATTAACATATACCTAAATAGATTAAACACAATTCCGACTAGTCTAAGTGTTTGAATATATATCAAACTCGGTAGTAGTTATATTAGCCTTTGATGACCACGTTATTTTGTATCCTATCAACTATCGATCAATTATTATATGGATTAACGGAATGAACTAACTCGACGTTAATCAAAATTAGAAATGTATTGAAAGTTCATAGTAAACCCTGTCATGGTTCAACCCATCCCAATACACGATTTGGACAAATGAACCCATATCGAGCCTGTAAAGCGTATTTATGTACGATCCCCCGGTTGGACTCGAACTCAACTCAGTTAAGCATGTTAGTCATTCCGAAAACGAACCATGAACAGGGCACGATGTGAGTTATACCTGTTCGCGGGCCGGGGTACCCTCCCGGCCCGGCCCCAGCACACTTCAACGGGTAGGGTTTGGACACTCGTTTTTTAAAAAAGCCCGGCCATAGCCCGAGCCCGTCGAAAGCCGAAGATTTATGAGCCAGGCTTGGTTTTTATATAAATACCCAAGTCCGGCCCGACGAATAATTTTATTTATTTATTATATATTTATACATTAAATTTATAATTATTTTAAGTTCCTATATTTTATCCTATTAAATTTGTATACTTGATGACAATAAATGTTACTAAATATTAAAGATTTTAAGTAAACAATGCAATTATATTAAAAATTTAAACATATTTTGATCTACTTTATATTTTTTTTAACTTAGTTTTATAAAAAAATTTACAACAAAAAAAATATTCATGGGCTTGGGTCGGGTTTGGGAATGACCTTGTAAACCCGGCCTGAGCCCGAAGTTCTAAAGTATGGGCTTAGGCCAGGCTTGGGTTAACGGTTTTTGTAAAAAAAACCTACCAAGCGCGACCCGAACGCGGCCCAACCCGCCCGACAACAGGTCTAATGTGAGTTGAAAGAAATCGAAAAGGCGAAGAAACATCGCAGAAGATGCTGCAGGTTGAAAGATGTAACAAAGAACATTATTGATGTATAAAATTCTTAATAGAATCCAACATATTTCCAAGAAGAGGGGTTGTGATTTCTTTAGAACAATACATACATTATTTCATTTCCCTTTTTCGCTTTAATTACTGACAATATACCATCACTTTTTCACATGTTACCTTTTGAGATAATTAATTTAAATTACTCTTGTGTAATTGGACGGCCAGATTTTGGGTCAAGTTGCTAGTTAAAAAAAACCAATGAAATGAGCGCACTTCAAAATTTCGAACTCGATCTGGGCCGTAAACATGTCTACTCTTGAGTTTTGCGGTGTTTTTAATGCTTACAAGTTATAAACATTATTTTTTATGTTTTCAAACAGTTTTCTATAGTGTATTTTATTAACTTGTAAACACGTTATAAATTGAATGTTATCAGTTAATTTTGTTATTTATTCTTAAGCACCTTATAAACATTTCAAGTTTAAATAAGTAAAAAAAAAAGAAATCTAATTCAATTTTATGAGGTAAAATATTTTTAACACATTCATTTCAGTCCTTTTATTTTCTTATAACTTATTAGCTCCTTATAAATTGTCAGAAATAGTATATTATCTATAATTGGACATTAGTCAATTGGTTCCATAACATAAGCTATTTTACCAGATACTTAAACTTTTTATAAGCCAGTATTAAAGAAATAGTTCAATTTCATATCACATGTTGATATAGCTTTTACAGTTTGTTGGTGCAGTTTTTAGTAATCTTGTTGTTGTTAATAACGTTTTGCGTCTCACACAACTAAAAGTTCTATTTAATAAGTGTAATTAAACTCTTAAAACTATCTTTTGGTTTAAGTTTCTCAAACACTCACTTATTTTATGCTTATGAACATGATTATTTTATGAGATAATTTCTTTTAAAAAAATTGTATAGTTGCACTTACATTAGATTGAAAGAAAAATACTACACCATCCCGGGTGTGACTCGAACCTGAAACATCTAGAGACCGCTCCTTCAGTTTTGACTAGTAAACCAAGATATTAGTCGCTATGAAAATAAACTTATCATAATTTAGATTTATAAAAAAAATACCTGAAAGAAAGCAAAATTATTATTGATACATCATTTAAAAGTTGATGTTTCGGATTGAGTGGCTAGTTTACACAACAAATATAAATTCATATTAACATTGCTCTTCATGATTTGACCAAACCTAAACCAAAGATCAAATTCAATGGCTATGAAAAATTTCACAAAAAGAAGAAATATTTGTTAAAATACTACAGAATAATTGACATCCTAAAGTGATTTTCATGTCGTGATTGAATATGATTTAACCATCTAATGAAAAAGATGATAACAAATTATCCTTATAAAAACAAGAATTAATACAAGTGAGTGATCGAAAAGTTTTTAATATCTGTTTTTTGTTTTTTCGTTATCAATAGGGTCATTTCATTTGGTCGATCCAATGATGTGACGCTCCATAAGTTTCGGGAGTGAGCTGCGGAAAGATGAGTTGAAATCTCACATTTTTTGAGTATGTATATAATATTAGTTATTATATTGATGAATTAATCACAATCTATTTATTTGTTACGAGGATGTTACTAGTAATGGTTATCAAATAACAACATTTAAATAAAGTCATTAGACATAAAACATATTAAATTGGTTTGATTTGAAATATCATAAACTACAAATAATCTTTTGTTTACTTGGTAAGATGAAAAATTGCAGGCATCTTAGGACCAAATTAAAAAATAGAATCTCTAATGTATAGTGAAGTTCATTGAGACAGTCCACTATATATAGAAGATATTTTGTAAATTAGCTAGGTTTCTATTCCTGATTTATAGCCAGGGAATAAATATTATGTTATTTTTTTAAAAAATATTCTTTAATAAAATAAATTGTAGCTGTAATTTCTAAAAATGTTGGACCAGATTTAAGATGCTTAACTAGCTTCTCTTGGATCTATCTTTTACAAAAAATTACAACTATTTGAATCTTTCTCCTCCACCCTTTTAATTTCTTCGAAAGAAACTATTTTTTATGTTTGATATAATAAAAAATTAATTTTTTAATTACACGTGAAACCTAAGATTTGTTAAGGGAGATTGGAACTTGCCAATTTGTACATATATGCAATGCTTCAATGGAGACATGTCAATTGAGAGAAAAGCAGAGTCAGTGCACCGTAGAGTTGCAACTGCGCTCGAATCATTCAGAAATGTTAAGAACATAAAGTTTTTTTGAGGCTCGATAAAGTCATGTGTCAAATCGAGTCAAATCTCATTGACGAATATCGTAAAATGAATGAAAAATATTCGATTGTAAAAAGAATGAAAAAGATTCGTACTTTTTCGATGCTTGGAATCAGAGAACTGAGAAAATTTATCCAAGTCTAGTTTGATTTATGGTTTATTTGAATTTAATAGAGTTCCGCAACATTGGAGAGAATTGCAAATCAATTTTCAAAGAACGAGAGAGATTAGAATGTCGGAAAGTTGAGATAGAAACAAATTTTTCATCAATCATTTTCCTTCCAAATGAACGAATTTTATAGGAAAACGATGAGAATATCTCGTTCGATCGCAACTAGATGCGGGTTAGTTAGGGCTTACTTAACTCACTGAGTTAGGACTTGACACTATATAAAGATTTTTTTGACACTATATAAAGATGTAATCACCATCTCACCATCTCTGTAATTCGATTGAGTGAATTCAATAAAGGAATTTCTAGATTTTCATTCATGAAGAAAAATATTTATAGTTAAATCATTATACATTAAATTATGTCCTTATATTTTTTATTCTGCAATTAACCAAATTGTATCATGGTGAGAATTTGTGATTTCTAAATTGTCTACCAATCTATCTAATTGAAGTCATGACTTTTCAAGTGTCAGTCATATAAACTTAATTAGCCAACAAACTCAGTTGTCCATTTGTTTACACTGTCGGCAAGTGTCCATTTTGATTTGCCATTTCTTTGATTTCACATTATTTAGTCAATTAAGTTTGGCCCTCAATTATCCTATATATACCCATGTTTTGCATGGTTTCATTCATCCCATTTTTGTGAGACTTTATATATATATATATATATATATATATACATCTTATATATATATTTGTAAGAGTAAGTTTTGGATGTAATTGGGTTAAGGGTTTTGAATGTTTTTTCTCCATTTCTTTTGAATTAATACTTCTGATTAATTAGTGGATTATTTTACTGTCGTTATATTCTTCCAAATAATATTTCATTCCGTTGCCGTGGTTTTTCCCTAATAAATTGGTACCAGAACCAATTAATATTTATTTTGGAATTTTACTACGGCGACAACAAAATTTGATATTGAGAAATTTGATTGCTCTGTTAGCTTTGCCTTATAGCAACTCAAGATGAAAGCAATTTTGACGCAAAATGGATTATACAAAGCGATGATAGAGGAATTGCCTGAAACAATGGCAAAAGATAAAAAGCAAGACTTGGAAGAAAAAGCATTAGCTACCATTCAGTTATGCTGTCAAATAAGGTTCTTCGTGAAGTCATCCATGAGAAGACTGCCAAAGATTTATGGGAGAAAATCGAATCTCTCTATTTGTTGAAAAACCTCACCAGTAAGCTTGTGGTGAAGCATCGTCTTCATATGCTTCATATGGTAGAAGGTACATCCTTGAAGTCACACCTTGATGATTTCAGTTCCATTCTTTTGGATCTGGAAAATTTGGATATTAAGTATGAAGATGAAGATAAAGATCTTATGTTGTTGCGGTCTTTACCTCTGTCTTTTAAGAATTTCCGAGAGACTTTGATTTATAGCAAAAATACTTTAACCGTGGAGGAGGTTAAAGAGTGTTTGTATTCTAAAGATCTTATTGATAAAGAGCTTTCCGGTGAAAGAACGAGTTCAGCAGAAGGTTTGATTGTTCGAGGGAGATCTAATACACGAGATCCCTGTAGCAGTAATGGTTATCATTCTAGATCAAAGTCAAAATCTCGACACAATATTCTAACATACAATTACTGTAAGAAGAAAGGGCACATTAAGTATGAATGTTACAAGCTCTAACAAAAGAATAAAGAAAAGAGTTATAAAGACGATAGTCCCGCCGAAGCCAGTGTTGCAGAAGATGAGGTAGATTGCGAAGTCTATGGTGTGTCCGATGATGGTGCTAGATCTGGACAAGGATGGATTTTAGATTCGGCTTGCTCATTCCATATTTGTCTCCACAGAGACCGATTCTCCTCTTATGAGCCAGTAAATAGAGGAGTTGTGTTGATGGGCAGCGATCATCCTTGTAAAGTTGTTGGAATTGGTACTGTCAAAATTAAGAGGCATGATGGTGCTGTCAGAACCCTGATAGATGTGTGGCATGTTCCAGACATGAAGAAGAACCTTATCTCACTATCTACTTTAGACGACAACAATTGCAAATTTTTTGGTGGAGGTGGAGTTTGAAGGTTTTGAAAGGCGCCCTTGTTGTGATGAAAGTAAAAAAAGTTGGAAGATTGTACGTGTTACAAGGATCAACAACCACATGTGTTGCTGTAGTTTCCTCTTCCTTGTCAGATTCAAATGTTACCAAATTATGGCATATGAAGCTTGGCCACATGAGTAAAAAATGCATGTCCATGCTTAGTAAAAGGGGTCTACTTTGCGGCCAAAGTACTTCTAAGCTTGAGTTTTGTGAGCATTGCATTTTCGACAAACACAAACGAGTCAGTTTCAATGGTGGTGTTCACAGAACAAAAGGTACTTTGGATTATATCCATTCAGACCTTTGGGGCTCCGCATGTGTTCCTTTTAAAGGTGGAGCTCACTACATGCTTACCTTTATTGATGACTACTCGAGAAAGCTTTGGACTTATTTCTTGAAATACAAGAATGATGTCTTTACCATTTTCAAGCAGTGGAAAGCCTTGGTGGAGAATTAAACTGGTAGGAAGATCAAGCGTCTTCTAACAGATAACGGCTTGGAGTTTTGTAATGAAGAATTGGACATGTTTTGTAAAAATATGGGCATCTTGAGACATCTCACAGTTCCAGGTACGTACAGTAAAATAGTGTAGCCGAGCGGATGAACAGAACCTTGTTGGAGAAAGTTCAATGCATGTTGCCAAATTCTAACTTATTTAAACCTTCTGGGCAGAAGCAGCTTCAGTAGCTGCTTATTTGGTGAATCGCTCTCCCTGTGCTTCGATTGATTGTAAAACTCCTAAAGAGTTATGGTCTGGCAACCCTGCTAGCTATTCTGATGTGAGAGTTTTGGAATGTCCTGTTTATATCCATGTCAACGATGGAAAGTTGGAGCCTAGAGCTAAAAAGGGTATTTTTCTTGGTTATCCTATTGGTGTCAAGGGATATAAAGTTTGGTTTCTAGATCCCAAGTCACCAAAGTCTGTAATCAGCAGAAATGTTGTGTTTGATGAATCTGCTATTCCTCATCCAAGAAAAGAGTCCTAAAAAATAGCTAACGTCAAAATACCAAATTCTGACAAGCAGGTTGAGGTTCCGTTCGAGGTGGAGGAATCATTTGCTCCGTCCGACGCCACGGAGGAGCAAATTTCAGAATAGTTATGTGAGTCTATAAAAGTTGAAGAAAGTACTACCATCGAGTAGGTGGAGCATCCTGTTGTTGAAAGCAAGCCTGTAGAGAGAGAAAAATGCCTATAAAGTTTGCAGATTATGTTACTTATGCCTTTGTTGCTGCATAAGAGATAGAAGGAGTTGGCGAACCTTCCACGTATTCAGAAGCCATTTCTTAAGATGATTTTGCAAAATGGTTGATTGCTATGCAAGAGGAGATAGAGT
>CATIWQ010221131.1:0-10232 GCA_949673415.1 Euphorbia schlechtendalii | reverse complement strand
GAGGAACACGAAATAAGCAGCTCTAGGAACTCAGAGGCTTTACCCTTTTGGCGTGAATCCACTTCGGCGTGTCCGTTAGATCCCCGGGAGCGTTCCTCATTCGTTTTTGTAGTTTAGGTGATTTAATGTGAAAAGGTTGATGTAAAAAGTTCAAAAATCTCCGTTTAATTCTTGGGTTTTTAGTGTAATTTAATTGAAAAAAAGATTGTTTTGTTGGAAAATAAAGTGTTTATTTATCCAAAAGATAATCAGACTCAAGTTCTAAATTAGTTTTAGATCCAAGAATATCTGAGGATTTAAGAAGAAAAGATGAAGAAATTTTATAAAAAGATGAAGAAATTTGGGATCCGAAAGTGTTTTTAGATCCGAGAAAAAGTTAGAAGAAATTAAAAAATGTTTTTAGTATTTTGTTCTGAAAAAGAGGATTTTTATCTCTGAATTTTTCCCGTCCTTTGTACTGAAAAAGACCCGATCATTTATAGATGAAAAAGTCCCGAAAAATCCAAAACAAAGAGCCTCGCACGTGAGGGGTCTCGCGTGAGAGACTCCCTCGTGAGGCCTCGCGGGGTCTCCCGCGAGGACTGCTCGCGAGGGTGCCTCCTCGCGAGGCTGCCTCGCGCAGCCTCGCGAGGGCTGCTCGCAAGGGCCGCTCGCAAGGGTGCCTCCTCGCGAGGCTGCCTCGTGCAGCCTCGCGAGGGCTGCTCGTGAGGCAGCTTCCTCGTGCGAGGCCGCATCCTCGCGAGGCTACCTCGCGCAGCCTCGCGAGGGCTGCTCGCGAGACCGCCTCCTCGCGAGGCTGCCTTGCACAACCTCGCGAGGGCTGCTCGCGAGGCCGCCTCCTCGCGAGGCTGCCTCGCGCAGCCTCGTGAGGGCTGCTTGCGAGGGCTGCTCGTGAGGCCGCCTCCTCACGAGGAAGCCTCGCGAGAGTTGCCTGGTGCATCCTCGCGAGGCTGCCTCGTGCAGCCTCGCGAGGCTGCCTCCTCGCGAGGCTGCCTCCTCGCGAGGCTGCCTCGCGAGGGCTGCTCGCGAGGCTGCCTCGTGCGAGGCCGCCCCTTCGCGAGGCTGCCTCGCGATCGGGACTACGTCTCTGACATTTTTTTTATTTTTTTTATTTTATTTATATATATATATATAGTTAAATAATTTAAAACGTCCGAGGAGGATTCCCATATGAAGATCTTCGGATGGTCGAAAATCGTGTGATTCGAGGATAAATTTCCCGAAAAGCCGTCATCATTCAACGCGCGAGCTGGTACAAAATCACGTGCTCACAGGTGTTTTGAATTAGAATAGTCTAAAACAAAAATTACACCCTTTTATTAAGTCGGTTACATCTTTGTTCATCTCACCTTTTAAACTTGATCTTGGATTGCGAGAACACTACTTATCATCTTGCAGTTGAAAAAGCTATAATAGAGAGAGCTTGCTAGAGAGAGAAAGTTACTTGCATATATGAACTATCAAGAAATTTTGCAAATAACCCTAATCTCTTTTTCTCCAGTTCTTATCTGCAAATGGAAAAGGTCAAAAAAATACTCATTCTTCAAAGCAACTCAAAGAGGAATATGTATGTTCATACTGATGGCACAATGGAGAAGGTTATTTTACCTTAAGGAACAAGGTTTACCAAGATTAACTAGGGAGCAGATCAAGACTTTGGACCAGTTTTTGAAGTGGATTATGATGGCATGTTGAGAAACAAGACCATGTGTTGGATTCTGAAATAAGAAATTAAATTTTGAAGTTTCTGAGTTTAGAAGCACAAAAAGTCTTAGAAGCCAAATAGGACTCTTAGAAGCATAGGAAGCACCAGATGAAACTAAGACTTCAGAAGATCACCAACCATCAAGATTCAGAAGAAAGGTTCGCTCTACAGAAGTAGAAATCTTTAGAAGACCTACTAAAAGGTATCTTAGTCATTTAGCTAACATGTCACATGAGTTGACTCTGCATTAAATGCCGCAGTGCACCATTGTACCTATTATGAAAAAGGAGAAAAGTCGTTGGTAAACAAGGAAAAATTGTAAAAATTTGTACAATGGTGGGGACCAAAAATCCTCCTGGAAGATATCACGTGGATTCCTTTAAATTTTCTCACTCTCTAAACGTATTCTTTAACGGAAACTTTCTTAGAGACAATGAAAAGATTTCAAGCAAGAATCGAAGTTCAATGGAAACACTCTGTCCCTCTATAAAAGGATTTTATCTGTGATTGAAGAAGGTTGATTTTATCAGATACGCAAGAATGGAAACAAACTATCAAATCTACTACAATCTCCTTCTGAATCATCTTAAAGAAAACATAACTCTCTTATATTTGTTAGCAATCGAGTTTATCGAAACAAAGTTCACAAGCTCATTCTCTTTCATTTTAAATCATTTGTAAAGCACTAGCTTAAGGTTAAGTTAGTGTGAGGGAGCTTAGAAGTCTTAAGAGAATGGTACTCTGTAAGATAGAAGCTCAGAGCCTTAGATTCAGTTGAAGAGTACTTCTTTATTGGTATAGCTCATCAAATTGTGAAGGTTATTGGAGGGTACTTCAACCAGCACTGTAAAAGATTTTCTCTCCACCAGAAGAAGAGAACTTAGTGAATTCAATCTAAGATAAGAGATTCCAAGGAGTGGATTAAGCAGAGGCTGAACCATATTTAAAAATCATTGTTTGCACTTTCTAAACTTTACACTACCTTATGTATTTAAGTGTAAATTGCATTTATAGATTAAGGCCTAAAAAGGAGGGTTCTGAGTTAAACTTTATCACTCAGAAGTACCTTCAGAAGCTAGTTCCTCTTATCTTCCGAAGTAATTTTTGAACTTCGAAAAAGAGTCATTCATCCCCCTCTAACCTGTTTTACACCCTACTAAGTTCAACACCATGCATAGGGCATAAAGTAGCAAAATCTTAGCCAATTCCTTCTCTACGAAGCCCTGCTATTAAGGAGCTGATCAGGAAGTTCTATACAAATCTCTATTTGATCAAAGGTTTCATAAACGTGCTAATGATAGAGATTGATAGAATTTCCTAGCTTATTTCTAAAAAACTCATTGCTAACATCCTGAATATACCATTGGAGGGTACGGTATCGAGGAGAAAGAAGATAAGGAGCGTGTAGCTATCCCGGAGGATAGGGAGTGACTTAAAGATTATGGGTTTGGGGAGATTTCTACGTTAGGAATGGACTAGAAGGTAAGAGCTTTCCATGAGTTGTTGTTAAACTCATTTTACCCAAGATGAGGTTTCTCAGCAGTTTCACCTACTTCGAGAGGCGTGTGGTTTACCATATGGTAGAGGGAAGGTAACTAAACTGTCCGGTGATGATTCTGCATCACCTCACCAAAGTTACTACCCTTTATCACTGTAGGTATTTGATCACAACAATTGCCAAAGTTGTTAGAATGGACATCTCCACATTCATTGAAGGATTAGAAGAAACAATTCCCATTAAAGAAGAGATTAGACTTCTAAAAGTTCCAGAAGCTGAAGTGCAACCAAGTTCACACTCGGTACACCAAGGTCTAGGTTGTCAAGATGAAGAAGGTAAAAGTGGAATGAACTGTGTTCCCTAGAAATGTCCTCAAGGAGGATGAGGATACATTTTAAGTGGACTATTAAGTTTGCATCGATGAGACTACTGATGAAGTCCTGTTATCAACTCAATTGGAGCAAATTTCTACACTCTATCCTCCTTCAAGTCTAAAGGCAAAGATAGCGGCTCAAAGGGTTAGGGTCAGCCTAGCAAAACCAAGGGTAGGGGATACGCTTGCACAAACTCAAACTAAAGCTAAGAATAAAATGAAGCTGAAGACTCGTGCTCAAAGGGAAGCTAAGGCAAAATGAAAAGAAGAAGAAGAGGCAGCAACAGCCACCAAGTATTCACTCCCTCCTCCTCTACTAGAAGTTGTTGAGAAAATTCAAAGCATGTCTACCAAGGAGTTGAGGGATTACGTGCAAAGAAAAGAAAATTTGAAGAGGCAAGGGAGGCTGTAGCAAAGGAAAGCTCCAAAAAGGCCAAAGAGGACACAGAAACCATAAGTATTGGTGCTATTGAATAAGTGGAGAAAGTAATCTCTAAGGTCAAAGGATTTTAAAAGAAGAAAACTGTGAAACCTCGCTCAAGCAAAACCGTCCAAATCTTTAGCAGTGAGGAGGATGATTATGACATGGAGGTCATCAACCAGGAAGAATCTGCTCTTCCTAGTGAAAACATTCAAAGCCCTTCTCTCACTCAACAAATTGAGTCTCTTCCTACTCGGGCTAAGTTACCTGAGGTTGACCCATCCTTGGGTCAAACAGCTAACCAATAGATACATCAAACTCCTTCCCCCAATTTTATTGTAAATCCTAAACCAATTTATTCTGTAAATCTTGAAATCCCTTCTTCCTTTATAAATTCCTCTCCTAAAGAAATCTCTCTTGTAAATTCCCTTTATATAGATAAATCTCTTGTAAATTCCCCAATTCACATTTCTTCAACACCCAATTATTCCCAAGAAAAGACCACCCATTCTTCATCACCTCCACAAACTTAAAATTCACTAATTCCTGCTCTTGTAAAATCTAAACTAATCCTTTCTTCTATTCCATGTGCAAACCCTTTCTGAACCTAACCTTTCTTCAAAATCATCCTCTACCCATCTAATCCCTCTAATTAGAGAAGTTCTTGAAGTTGAGAACTCCGCTTGACATGGAAAAGCAAGTGAAGAAGTTACCAAGGTAAATTTTATACCCGAGGAAGCAACTCTTCCAGTAGCAAGCTAGTCCAAGAGGACTTGGCTGATTTAACCATTTTGGCTCAGATTATAAAGCTGGCAGGGAAAAAAACTCCCAGCTCTCAAAACTAATAGCGAATTAGATGGTGCAATTAGCCAAGTGCTACTGTCATAGGAATTGATGGAATTGTCCATGAAGAAAAAGGCTAGAATACCTAAGTTTGATGAGCACTCAAGCATCTTAGTTGAATCAATTTATTTTAAAGAGTTTGAGAAAATTCAAGGGAGCTTCTTTGCCATCAGATTTCACCTAGAGAGTTCCTCCATTTGGACCTTTCAATTCATAGAGAGAGAAAGTGCAAAGAGCCTAGTGGATAAGATAGTGTTGATTCTTACTGGGCTGACTAATTCTGCAACTCAGCTCAATGAGGCAGTGTTTTCTATCCCAACTTCAACTGTCATTGCAAATGCAGTGGTAGGAAAAGTGATGGGTATCATAAATGATGCCTTAGAACATATGAACAGTTTGATTCCTACCTTGGCAACTCAAGCTATGCAGTTTCATAAGTTTAGTGAAAAATAAGCCAAAATAAAGACTAGCACGAACAACAAGATAAGCGCTCTATCAAAGAAGCTGGATACCAATAATGATCTCGGGCATAACATGTGCACCAAAAATATATCTAAGTTGATGGTCGCCTACAATAAAAAGGTTGATAGGGTTGTAAAGATAATAAAGGAGGTTGTCAAGAAGATGGACAAGCCAGTACTTAATATGGATTCGCTAGGAGAAAAGCTAGGCTCATCTTCCATGAAGAAAGCTCAAAATACTTTGCTTGATGCCATGGGTAAACTTTTTCCTGAGCCTACTAAGTCAGTTGACCCTAGTAATGGTCTCACGGTACACAAAAAGCTGAATGCTCTGAAGGATCGACTTCATGAACTTTAAGAGAATGTACAACACTTAATGACTACTAGAGATCTTGATGCATAAGACATAGTTACACAGCATGGATTGTATATCAAATGTGTCTTAGGATCGTTGAAATGGAAGCTAGACTAAAGACTACCCTATCTACAACTGACTTCAAAGGTTTTTTTGCAATGCTTTTAATAGTTTACATGCCAAGGATTCGATCAATTCCCTCACTTAACCAGAATCCATCACTTGTTGCTAAAAGAGCTTAATGATCAAGATGTTCTCTTTACCAAGGGAAAGGAGCAGCTAGAGCAAGAGATTTCACCCATGATAATTGGAAAGTAAGATGGTTTTCACACTACGATCGACACATTTACTGCCTGTCTCAAGAAAATTGTAACGGAATAGATATCAAAGGGGGAGAAAGAAGTAGAAGATGCTAAATGTGATGCCCAACATCATAGAGTAACTATCTCTCCAAGGCCATATCATCCACAGCAACAACATCAACAACAACATCAACAACCACAATAACATTATGAACAGCACTCTAGAGATGGTAGATCATCATCTCAGCATCAACCATTCTAGGGAAGTTGTAGATAGATCTAGTATAGAAAAAATCTTGTAATAGCACTTAGATTGTAATCACTTGGTATAGGATACATTTTACTAACTAAGTAAATATCAATGAAAATTACACGTTTCTTCCATCAAAGTTGAGAACTTCTTAACTTGTTGCACACATGTGTTATTTTTGCTTATAAATTATTGTAGGAATTATCTAAGAGCAATTTCAAAGGAGAAGTTGAGTAAGACAAAGTCCCAAGTTAAAGAAAAAATCTCTAAGTATGGGGAGTTTATGCTGACTGAAGAAAAACCACTCAGTATGGGGGAGTCTATACTAACTAAGGAGTTCACTCAGCATGGGGGAGTCTTACATCACTTACCAGGTATTCTTATATCCATAAAACTATTTATTTAATTAATTTCTTTTACAACCTAGTTTGTTAAAAATCTAAAATGGGGAGATTGTTGAACCTAAGTTAATAGTACTTCATAGTACTTAAAACATTTTAGAAATAAGTAGATTGTCTAGAATAGTGAAATTAATTAAGTACTAAGTAGACTCTAAATTAGACATGTTTTACTTAAGTTTGGTTAAAGGAAAATAACTTAGTTTACTAAGTTATAATTAAGTTATGACTTAAAGTAAGAAAAGCTGAGGATTGCTGAGTACCACATAGTTTATGAGATATAAACCTGCGAAGTTGAGTAGATTTTATTTATTAAAAGATAAGTTTCTTTAACACTCGTGCTTGTAACTTGTTTCTAAGAGATGAAATATTCATTTTGATGCTTTTCAGGTAAAAAGTGATGTAATTAAAAAGGACATTCATGTGGTCCTCACAACCAAAATGTATCAGTACTGAATATTGGAGATTCTTCACAAGCATACAAGGCAAAAGGCGACTTCTGACATGTGCCATTTTTCTAGTGTCCTTGCGCTACTATGCAACGTCACTAATTTATCAAATTACAAGCTTCCATCTTGCATCTCGCACGCCTCTCTTTCAGAATAGATTTGCTTGAAGAAATGAGTTTGGATGCATCAAGATTAACTGATTAATCTCACGCTTAAACATTCAGATTCTCTATCTCTAAACATCTCGTAATCTATTCAAGCTGGTAGATTTGAAAGTTGTAAAGAGAAGAGAAATTGAAGAACAAGTCAAGATAAGAAGTTTGCAATGGCTACTTCCAACTCTTCCAAGTATAAAAAGAAGACTGAAGTAGAAAATCATTCAAACTTGGTGAATCACCTCGAATTTCTTAATAGCTGGAAAATTGTCCAAGGAATCACATCATTCAGAAATTCCAAATTCAAAAAATCTTTTAGCAAATGCTCATTTCAAATCAGTTTGGAATAGAGAGAAAATACTTAGATTTAACATTGTAAGGATTCGACGTTTCTATAAGTTGAATTCAGTTTGCAATCTTTTATTCAAATCTGAACTTGTGCTTTTAGCTTTTACTATGTCTTGCTCATACATCATTTTATCTTTATTCTATGATTTGCTAGAGAAACCAATCCTAAGCTGAGTCGAGTACTCAACAACAGATTGTAGATAAACTGTGCCAGCGAAGTTGAGTAGTTTATACAGTTTTTATGTCACAACTCAACACGCATATAAAAACTTAACTTGGCGAAACAAATTTTTATAAATCTTAAAAAGTAACCAAAATTCGCATTCACCCCCCCTTTGCGATTGTTTACAAAGCCGTCTAAGGACCAACATGTTATTTTACTTTATGATTTATATCTAATCCAAGAGTTAAAACTGAACTTGCAACCTCCAAAAGTCTTATGTTCGGATCATATTCGGGGTGGGATGAGGTTTTTCTTTCTATAAATTAAATATTTTTAGAAAAAGTTTTGTCTTTTTTAATTCATGAGTTGAGTAGATGCAAGTATTACTCAAGATTAAGACTCTTATTAATTTATATCATTTGAGGTGGGTTGTAGAAATGTGTATACCTTTATACTCCTCTAACTATAAATTTTCAGCCATATTCTTACCCACTCTAACATCTTTTTTATCACTCTTGATCAAGTTGAAGCGTGTGTATTCTTACCCACTCTAACATCTTTTTTATCACTCCTGATCAAGTTGGAGCGTATGTGTTTGTGTATATATATATATGTATGTATGTATGTATATGTATGTATGTATGTATGTATGTATGTATGTATGTATGTATGTATGTATGTATGTATGTATGTATGTGTATATATATGTACAAATATAACATAGTATCTTAAAATACAAATAAAAATCAATAATGCCATAGAGAAAAGAGTATGGAATAGAGAACAATGAACATATATATGATGTTGTGTTTAAAAAGCGGTGAATGCATGAATTTGTCGAGGACTTGAGGTACAAAAACCCTTACACAGAGAGATAGATTGGAGGGAGGAAAGGAGAAACTAGTGCCCTACTGCAAAGATTGGCGAAAGGAACCAAAGGAAAAGAATGACTTAATCAACATGCATTTGCATAGCCATTTTTTTCTAACTTATACCCTCACCTATTGAAATTAAATACTCCAAACAAAGGGTTTTTTTGTATAAATACCTTATATAACATACGTGTTTCAAGATTGCTCTCATGCCATTAATAAAATAACCCAATTGAACAAACTAAACAACAAAATACCCCTTCTTAAAATTAATACCCTTTAACATTTATTTCCCACTAATCAACTTCATATCCCCATTAACACACGATTCCTAAAATAACTCTATTTCACTGTTCTTCACCTTTCTACTGATAATATAAAAGTTCTAAATATGAACATGTGTTGTTACTTCCGCTTATCAAATAGAAAAATGATGATAACTGCAAGTATACAGTTGCGATGTAGTTTTAAATTATATTGATCCCACAGGGAAGGAATTCAGTTCTAAGGATCAACTAGAGTTACGGAACAAAAGAAAATAATATAAGTTTAAGGTTTTGAATGGTAGACTGATGAATGGACAAATGCATGAACAATTTAGAGAAGATGCAAAGCATATAAATATTCCCTAAGAACAAGTATAGTGGAGTAAAATATGCAAAATAATCAAGAATGTTTTATGCACTAGATAACTTCAACAAACTCTATTCTAGATGCCCAAATATCCTATAATTCACCACAGAGCAACACATGAAATGACTTTTCTAAATCTAGGGTAAATGAATTATGACACTTATAAAAAAAACCTGGATAATAATAATACTATTCTTAGTACGAGTCGCTCTCAATTAGCCATATTTAGCAAGTTACCACTCCAAAAATGTTGGCTCACTAAATAGAGTTATAATCACAGATCCAGTGATTATACACAATCTTGTTAACCCCGATACTACTCTTCAAGTCATCTTCAAAGCATATAACTTCATTAATATAAGTGACGCAAGATGAAATATTTATCATGACACATCGACATATCATAAACTTTGAATTCAAAAGTATAAGTAGAAAACAAAGTAAAGTTGTAAGGTATGCAAGTGAAACCTACAGTTGATCAAACTGGATCCACTCTTTAATGGGAGTCGTCAATTGCCGCAATTCATGTGTCTACTTTGAATTCAGTCTCGACTCGTACAGAACCTCCGTTAGGATGCTATTCCTTGTGAATATTGAACAAATGAATGTTGAAGAACAAAAAAATTTTAATGATAAGTGCTTTGCAATTACACTCATACAACAATCGCTCGAATTTGTGGAGAAATCTAGTGATTGAAACAAGAATCGAATCACTTATACATTTTTCGCTCTAACACTTTGAACTTAGCAAAATCTATATAACTTTCACTCTCTATCTATCATGTATCATGCCATAGATGTCATCTCACACCATCTGCACAAAATGGTTGATTTGAACCTCTATTTATAGAGTGTGAAAGGTTGCGTTTATCCAAATGAATAGTCATGTCCATTGGTGAAGGGTTGCATCATCTTCAATGTGATTAGATGCAAGATTTCATCCTTATCTTCAATGGATATGCACCTTTTCGTGGTTGCATTGTCTCTAAAAGGTGTTTCTTCGTTT
>CATIWQ010221112.1:0-11249 GCA_949673415.1 Euphorbia schlechtendalii | reverse complement strand
TCGGTAAAGTTACAAGGAGATTTCTGAAGAAAAACTAAATTCATGATCACGACAATCATTCACGGTCGTGACTTGTATACTTCAAAAGCAGAAGTCTGCCAATCAAAGATTCACGGTTGCGACTTGGACTTTTTGCTAGTTTAATATTCTTAACTACCAACCGCCAGATAAAGTCGATAAACCACCATCAACTTCCAACAATAAGACATCTATCAGAAGTCAACCAATCATGAAAAGGTGCCTATCTATTATGGATTAGATAAAAGATTCTCAACCAGTCATAATGAAGAGATGCAATCTTTCATCAATGGACACAAATCTTCGTATGGATAGATGCAACCCTTCAAACTCTATAAATAGGGCTTCAATCTTCTCAAATTTCGTGGGCTTAGGGTGGATGAAGTGAAAAAAGAGATATATCGTGTGTATAGATGGAGAATAAATATCTAGTTTCACTATGTTCACAAGTGTTAGAGAAAATGTTTAAGTGATTCGAATCCTTGTTCTAATCACTAGATTTCTCTATATTCTCAAGCCATTATTGTATAAGTGTACTTGCAAATCACTTATCAATAAAAGTTTTCAATTCCTCAATATTCGTTTATTCGATATTCACAAAGAATAGCATCCTAACAGAGGTTCTGTACGGGCTGAGACCGAATTCAAAGCAGACGCAGGAATTGCGAGAATTGACAACTCCCATTAAAGAGTGGGTATAGATTGATCAACTTTAGCTTTCACTTTCATACTTACAACTTTGCTTTGCTTTCTACTTATACTTTCTATTTCAAAGTTTATGATATGTCTATGTGTCATAATGCGTATTTTGTGCTAAGTCTTTTATATTAATCAAATTATATGCGTTGAAGTTAATTTTAAGAGTAGTTTCAAGGTTTACAATATCGTGTATAATCACTAGATCTGTGATATAACGCTGTTTAGTGAGCCAACATTTTTGGAATGGTGACTTGATAAATATGGCTATGTGAGAGCGACCCGTACTAAGCATAGTATTGACATTGTCCATGTTTATATAATAGTCTTAATTCATTTATGCTAGGTTTAGAAAAGTTATTTCATGTGTTACTCTGCTACGAATCATTGAACATCTGGGTGTTTTGAACCGAGTCTATTATATTGGTTTAGTGAATCGTAACATCTTTGTTGAACTTGCATGTTTTCTCTGCTATATTTATTTCGTAGGGAAAATCTCTATATTTAGATTCTCTAGTCATCCACATCTATATTTACTCATTTTTCATTCTAATCTCCCTATCCAAAATCTCAAATCTATTTTTATTTTCTTTTATTATGTTTTCCCTTCTTGATCTTTAGACTTGGTTCCTTCCCTGTGGGTTCGATATCATTTAAAACTATATCGCAACTGTATACTTGTAGTTATCATCATTTTTCTATTTGATAAGAGGTAATGACAACACCGATATTTTACTATTTGGCACCATTATTGAGGATAACCCTTTCGAAACGAGTGTAGCCAAATCTTGCAAACAAGTTATTAAACTTATCAGTAGAAAAGTGACAAACAAGTTTTTGGCACCGTTTCCAGGGAAGGCAATAGCATTCTAAGGATCAAATTTCCGGGGTAGACAAGTTCGTTCTAGAGATTTAATTTCTGGAAAACGGGCAATTATATTTTACATATTATTTAGATTTATTTTTATTATTTATATTTTATGGTTATTAACATATTTTTCTTGCTTATTCATTGAGTTTTCTTTCTGACGTGTGCTTGCCAAGTACGCGTAGTTCGGGAGAAAATTTTGTGTCTTTCGAATCAGAAATTGAATGATTTGGTAAGAGTAGAAATATTAGTATATTTTTATTTTGTTATGTGTGTGTGTTTTTTAATTAGTATAGTTTTTCAAATAAAAGAAAAGAAAGAAGAAAATATTTCAGATTTTAACATATCGCGACCGCGACCTGTTTCACTCTCGTGATCAATTTGATTTAAACTCTTTGTTTCTGAGTAAGAGGAAGTCACAATCGCGGCTTACTCTCGCGATCGTGCCTATGTGATTTGCACAACAATTATTGCTGTAACAACTATATTTTAATGGTTATATTTAGAATATACTGTTGGAAAGGCAATAATTATCCTAATTTCCCTTTAAATAACCTCTTTTCTTGTTTTGTTTTCACAAAAATTCTTATTCATAATCTCAATACTTAATAAAGTTTTCTCTGTTTTTCCAAAACAAATTCTTTCTTGATTTTGATGGCTCCTAAGAAGTCTGCGGCAACATCAACAAAAGGGAAGAAGAAATTGGTGAATCGACAAAATGAAGTTGGTTGTCCCTTTCCGATTTATAGTGATGAGAAAGTGGAAAGATACTTGAGAATCAAGAACTTCGATTTTCACGGTACGATTTTCTACGACCTACTTTTTCTATTGATGCTGGGATTCACGCAGAAGTAGAGGGGTATTTCTCACTTTTTAGATTGGAAAAGTTTATGCTCATGCAATTTCCTTTTATCGAGGAATGGGTCCTCGAATTCTTGGTTACTGTTACTAATGATGGGAATATCTTAAAGAAGAAGTTCAGGAATGAAGGGGAAGAATATAAATTCACAATGATGGATTTAATCAATTGGTTTGGTTTAGGAGAAAATTATGATGAGATTGAAAAAGATGAAGATTATGAGTTAATGGATGTTTGGACCGAGTTAACAGGATTAGATCGATACGATGTTAAGAACTCATCCAAGAAGAATATCCAGAGCAACAGTCTTCTCTACCTTCACAAGTTTATTTCTCAAAGCCTTTTCTTTCAACATGAAACAACTAAAGTGTCGATGAAAGACTTGGAAATATTGGAGTGCATAGTGTCGCAATTTCGACCAAAGTTTCCAATGTATACTTTGGAATCCATCGCTAGTCTGACTACACATAAAAAGGCTAGAGTTGGACGAGCAAATACAATTTGTGGGATAATTTTGGGGGTGAAAAATCAATTTCCATACCAATATAATCCGAGGGAGAAATTTCAATTTATGGGAGGAGTGTATATGAAGAGAGCGAGATTGGTTAAGGAAGAAGGAAGGAAATGTACATTTTTACCATATGGAGTAAGGATAAGGAAGCTTAGACCAATGCAAGAATCTACCTGTCACGAAAACTGGCACAACGAAGAAGATGTTGGGGAAGTTCAATTTGAGAGTGGTGATTCAAGACAAGCCTCAGGAAGTACAAATGATAATTGGAGAGGAAAGTTCGTGAAAGATGTCGACAAAGCATGCCTAGATATTGCCACAATTCAACAAGATTTTCATCAACTAATGAAATCCAATATTTCTTTGAACCGGAAGTTGAATATATATTTCAGAATGCAAAATTTGGAAATCTCACCAAGTCCACCAGATTCGAGTTCTGAAGAGTAAAACGGGTTCAATTTCTTTCTTTTATTCAATTTATTATTACAATTGTGCGTCTTTAGTTTAGATTTTTATTAAATGTCTCACAATGAGGACATTATGTTCTTTAAGTGTGGGGGGGGGGGCATTTGTAAAAATTTCGAAAAATCCAAAAAAATGAATAAAATGAAAAAAATTGAAGAATTTGAAAATTTTTGTTGATTTTCATGTCAATTAATACATTATCTATTCTTATACTTTACTAACATTTGTCCAAGTGACACAGCCCAATACTTAGACATGCGAAGTTTCTCGCATTACATCGCAAAGTCTCATAAAATATCACACGATAGCACTTCCCGTGCGAATTCCGCAGTAAAAGGAGGTTTTTCTCGGTAATATTCTAGAATTATCTAACTTAGTCTTCACACATCTAGAGAAGTCTTCACATGTGTAGAATAAACTAGAGTATGTGTAGAAAATTCCATACTTATCTAGTTGTAGAGATATTTGTATAGAAAATTCTAGTGGAAGTTATACTAGCTGTCAGATCGAAGATATTTCTAGAGAATCGATCTAGTTCGTTCATTAAGGAGGTGGAGAATGCCTATAAAAATGTAACTCCCCTCCCATTTGTAATCACCTTGGAAATTTAAGAAATAAACACTTGTAAAGTTTCCCACAAAAGATCTCTCTATAGTTCTTACTTAGCTTCCGCATTCGTAGCGCTACTTGTGTGAGAATTCTCGCAAAGGCTTTGCTAGCATAATCATTGGTTGTTTTGTGCTAGCACCACACAGTGTTTAAGTGTAAAAATCTTAGCCCATGACATTTGGTACAAAGCGCTAATGTCGAATCCGAATCCTTCCGTGATAATGAGTGATGTGGAGAACGTAGAACGCGAGCCTCGTGAAGAGGAGAAGTAAGCTTGTAAAGGCAGCCATAAGGACAAGTCTGTCACAAGAGACCCCATGGCAGAGTTTGAGAGGCATATAGCTCACTTAGAGCTTTCGATAGCGAAACACCATGATCGTTGGGAAGAGCACACTCCAACGGTGGAGGGTATCTTTACTGAGTGCATCGAGCAATTCAAGGAGGAATTGCGAGAGATGGTGCAATAGGTGCGGGATGAGATGCTAGAGAGTCTCAACACATTGGCAAATCACTGCACAAGGGCATGTGAGCAAAATGCATCGAGAATAACTATGGTCCAAGGTGACATTCTCAAACTTAGGGAGGAGTTTGAGGTAAGTCGGGCACGGGAAGTTAGGCGCGATGAGGTGGAACAACTTAGAGCTAGGGTGAATGCTCTAAATCCTTAAGGGATGGCTGAAGTCATGGGTGTAGCTCCAAGGGTCGATGTGCCTAAGCTCGACGCATACAATGGCAACCGCAAGTTAAAAGACGTAGAGAACTTTCTCTACTCAATGGAACGCTACTTTGGTGCCATCGGCATTGTCGATGACACGGTAAGAACTTTCGAAGCTTCACTTTATCTTAAAGATAGTACTTTGTCATGGTGGAAATGTGTGTCCCAACCCCTTGGCGATAAAGAGGCAACAGTTACCACGTGGGAACCATTCAAAGATGAATTGAGGAAGCAATTCTTGCTAGTAGATGCGGAGAATGAAGCCCACGCTAAATTGCGCCATCATCAACATAGAGATGGCCACATTTGAGAGTATGTCAGGGAGTTCACCGATTTAATGATAGAAATCCCTTATCTTTCACCAAAGGAGGCTCTCTTTTGCTTCATGGATGGGCTCAATCGATGGGCCAAGCTTGAACTTCAAAGGCGTGATGTTCAAGACATTCGTCAAGCACTCCACATTACTGAATCCCTCGTGGAATTCCAAAAGTAAGAAGGCACCAAAGACAAGGGGAAGAAGTCGTTCCATAATAAAAGTGGGGTAGACAAGGGGAAGTCTCACCACAAACCATCTGATGGTAAGGCTTCATTAAGCAACAGGTTGAAAGGAGATAAATCGACATAGACACCGAAGTGTTTCCTATGCGAGGGGTTGCACCTCGTGTGAGATTGTCCTTCGAGAAAGAAGCTCACAGCATTCATCCAAGACCTTGAGCACAAAGATGAGGAAAAACGTGTAGCATGCTTGAAACGATTGGATGCGGTAAAAGCAAGGACAAATAAAGGCGAGCAAGGTCGCTTATATGTCGAGGCAACATTCAAGAAAGGAGCTCGATGAGGGCTACTTGATACGGGGGCATATTCAAGCTATTTAAGTGAGGAGGTCGCACGTTCTCTAGGCATCACATGGGAACCATCAAGGACTCGCTTCAAAGGGGTGAATAATGAGTGGATTGGGCTAGTAGGCGTAGCGAAAGACGTGCCACTTACAATTGGAGCTTGGTCAGTTAAGGCCAACTTTTCCATTGCCCCAATAGATGACTATGATCTCGTTCTTGGAGTGGAGTTTATAGATCAAGTAAACCAAATAATCATATCAAGCAACGATACTATGGTGATAATGCAAGGGGAAAACCGTTGTGTCATGCATTGCAAAAAGGAAGGTGCTCTTAGCCCTAATCAATTGAAGAAGGGACTTAAACGAGGGGAGCACACCTTCGCCGCAATAATGGTAGAAGAAGAGCCACCAACCGAAGAGCCCACAGCAACGTAAGTGATCCCAAAGGAGATTGTGCCGATACTTGCCGAGTTCGAGGATATCATGCCTAACAATCTTCCGAAAGGCCTTCGACCAAGGAGAGAGATCGATCATGCCATTGAGCTAGTCAAGGGGGCCAAGCCCATTGCCAAAGTACCTTACCTCATGTGTTCGAGCGAACTCGAGGAGCTTAAGAAGTAATTGGGAGAATTGCTTGACGCAGGCCATATTCGACCATCGAAGAGTCCATGGGGAACACCAGTCCCTTTCCAACGTAAGAAAGATGGATCTCTTCGACTATGTGTCAATTATCGAGCCCTTAACAAGTTGACAGTGAAGAACAAGTATCTAATCCCGCTCATGGCCGATCTCTTCGACCGTCTACAACAAGCCAAATATTTCTCAAAGCTGGATTTGTGCAAAGGCTACTATCAAGTAAGGATAGCGGAAGGGGATGAGCGAAAGATCGCATGCATTACAAGGTATGGTTCTTACGAGTTTTTAGTCATGCCATTTGGTTTAACAAATGCTCCCGCAACATTTTGGACCTTAATGCAATGGTTCTTGGCGGACTTTATCGATAAGTTTGTGGTTGTGTACTTAGATGACATAGTCATATATAATAACATCATAGACGAGTATAAGGAGCATTTGAAGGCTATCCTTCACATCTTAAGGGACAACTAGCTCTACGTCAAGAAGAAGAAGTGCTCATTCGGGTTAAGTGAAGTGTCGTTCCTAGGGCACATTATTGATGGCTGAAAGATTCGCATGGATCTCGCAAAGATCAAGGCTATTGTGGAGTGGGAGCCGCCCACAAAGCCAATTGAGTTGTGATCTTTCTTAGGCCTTGTCAACTATTATAGGCATTTCATTGAGGGACATTCAGCCATTACCTCGCCTCTCACTGACTTGCTAAAGAAGGGACAAGCTTGGTGTTGGGCATCTAAGCAGCAAATCGCATTCGAAGCCCTAAAGGATGCGATAACTAGACAACCAGTTCTCGCACTCCCTGACTTCGACAAGCCATTCGAAGTATGTACTGATGCCTCTAACTTTGCCATAGGAGGAGTGCTTATGCAGGATGGCCATCCCATCGCTTACGAAAGTCGAAAGCTCAATGATACTGAGCGATGTTGGCTAACACATGAGAAGAAGATGCTAGCGGTTGTTCATTGCATTCATGTGTGGGAACATTACTTGAAGGCAGCCACACCATTCAAGCTCAAGATGGACAACAAGGCAGTGAGCTACCACCAAAACCAGCCAAAATTGTCTAGAAAGCAAGCACGTTGCTAGACTATTTAGCAGAATTCAAGTACGAGCTAGAGTATAGCCCGGGGAAGACAAATAATGTGGCCGACGCATTGAGTAGAAAATCATACCTGGCGCCAATGGTGAGTGCACCTGAGGGAACGTTGTTAGAGCACATCAAGGAGGGATTGACGCGAGACCAACAAAAACAAAGATTCATGGGGTTGGTCAAGGAGGGCAAGACCGCTCGTTTTTGGATCGAGGATGGGGCACTTTTTACTAAAGGCAACCGCTTGTACGTACTAGCATGGGATAACTTAAGGTGAGAAATCCTTAAGGAGTGTCATGATTCAAGATATGCCAGCCACCCAGGTACTCATCGCACTTTATCTCTAGCTTAAGAGAAGTTTTATTGGCCAAACATACGGGAAGATGTGGAGGCCTACGTGCGAACATGTCTTGTATGTCAACAAGACAAGGTGGAGCATGAACACCCGCATGGTTTGCTATCACCACTACCAATTCCTGAGCAAGTATGGGACAGTGTTTCGATGGATTTCATTGTTAGCTTGCCTATGTCCGAAGGTTGCACAAGCATATTCGTAGTGGTGGATCGCTTGTTAAAATATACCATCTTCATTCCTGCCCTAAAAGAATGTACTACCGAGACTGTCGCAAAGCTCTTCCTCAAGCATGTGGTGAAATATTGGGGATTGCCAACATCAATAGTGAGCGATAGGGACTCATGCTTTATGGGAAGGTTTTGGCAAGAACTTTTCTGCTTGTTTGGGACTGAGCTAAAGATGAGCATCACAATGCACCTACAAATCGATGGCCAAACAGAACATGTCAACAGCATGCTCAAAGTTTACCTTCAACATTATGTGGCGGCCAATCAAAGGGATTGGGTAAAGTTACTTGACATTTCCCAATTCTCATATTATCTCATGAGGAGCAAGAGCATCGGTAAAAGCCCATTCGAGATTGTATTGGGGTTTCAACCAACAATGCCCAAAGACATTGTTAGCGGCTATAAGGGGAATAGTCTGCCCGCATACAAGTTTGCTAAAGATTGGCAAGAGAATGCCAATGAGGCTAAGCTTTGCTTGGAGAAGTCAGCCAAGCGTACCAAGAAGTGGGCATACAAAAAGAGGACACCCCTCGAGTTTCAAGTTGGTGATCAAGTCTTAGTGAAGTTATACGAACATGGATGAGTGCGTGGACTTCACAAAGGGCTAATGCGATGATACGAGGGGTCTTTCATAGTTATGAAGAAGGTAGGCTCAGTGGCATACAAGTTGGAGCTGCCCGAGGCATACTCAAAACTTTACCCCGTCTTTGATGTGAGCCTACTCAAACCATACCGTAAAGATCCCGACAGCGAGGAACGCAACACCAACAAGAGAGCACCTGCTAGGATGAGAGAACATTTTAAGAAGGAAGCCAAAGAAATCCTTTCAAAAAGGGTCATTCGAGCACGCAATGGAGCTGCCACTAAGGAGTACTTAGTAAAGTGGAAAGGCATGCCAGCTATCGAGATAAGTTGGGAGCCCATGGAGAAAATGTAGCAATTTTCAAACATGATCGAGGAGTTTGAAGCACAAGGGTCATTGAGCACAATGCATGGCAACAAGTTCGTTGCCATCTCAAGTGGGGGAGAATGACACAGCCCAATACTTAGACATGCAGAGTTTCTCGCATTACAATGCAAAGTCTCACAAAATGGCACGTGACGGCACTTCCCGAGCGAATTTCACAGCAAAAGGAGGTTTTTCTCGGTAATATTCTGGACTTTTCTAGCTTAGTCTTCACATATCTAGAGAAGTCTTCATGTGTGCAGAATAAACTAGAGTATGTGTAGAAAATTCCATACTTATCTAGTTGTAGAGATATTTATATAGAAAATTCTAGTGGAAGTTATAATAGCTGTCATATCGAAGATATTTCTAGAGAATTGATCTAGTCCGTTTGTTAAGGAAGTGGAGAGTGCTTATAAAAATGTAACGCCCCTCCCATTTGTAATCACCTTGGAAAGTTAAGCAATAAACACTTGTAGGGTTTCCCATAAAAGATCTCTCTATAGTTCTTACTTAGCTTCCGCATTCGTAGCGCTACTTGTGTGAGAATTCTCGCAAAGGCTTAGCTAGCATAATCATTGGTTGTTTTGTGCTAGTGCCACACGGTGTTTAAGTGTAAAAATCTTAGCTCGTGACATAAGGTTATTGTGAGTGTTAGGTTTTACAAGTTTGATGTTAGTACAAAATTGAGCGCATGTTGAATTTGAGCGTTATTAGCACAACATTTATCATTTTGGCATGGATGAGTGGTGAGTAACATTCGAGAGAAACATTCCAAGTAAGTTTCGATATATATTTCAATGCAACATGAACTAGTATAAGTTATATAGTTTTAGTTTAATGCTTCCAATAAGTTTAAGTGGAGTAATATCTAATAGTATTCTTACTATGAGTTTTATTTGCAAATCTCAAATAAGTCCTACAAGTATTGAGTGTGTTTAAAGTGTTAGGAAACTATAGCCATAATACTTTGAAATTGATCAATAAAGGATGAAGGTATTAATAGTGAAAGAGAGGATAACCAATGAGTTATGCAAAAGGTGAAGAATGGTACGGAGTAGAAACTACAATCATTCATTAAGTTAAAAAAGAAAAGAAAGCATAGCATGAAAAATGGGTGAAAAGTACAAAGTGCTTCAAAAACATATGCTTAAAAGAAAAAAAATGAGAGAGTGGTATGGAGCATAAAATGCAACCACTAAAAAAAGGGGAGAGTGGTATGGAGCATAAAATGCAACCACTAAGAGTGTTTTAGCATCCTAGGTTACCTAAAAATGCCTTGTGAGAAATTAATCAAAGTGTGCTTTCTATATCCTTTATACTTTATACTATGCTTAAGAGAAGGTAATATTCGAGTATGCATATAACGCTTATATAAAGATGCAATTCGGTTGACTTTCCATTAAGAACAAAGGTATGCAATTAAACTATATAAATTGCACATTACTAATTTGTGGGAAATTTCAGACTTCTACTTGAATCCTTTACAATGTGAGAATGTGGTACTCAGTGCAATAGTCTTTCGCTAAATAAGGTACAAACTTGATTACCAATTCATACACTTCCGTTAAATTTACCTTGAGGACAAGGAAAAAGTTAAGTGTGGGGTGTGATAAGTGTATAATTACACTTATTAAAATATTAATCTTCTTAACTACCAACCGTCAGATAAGGTCGATCAACCGCCATCAACCGCCAATGACAAGACACTTATCAAAAGTCAACCAATCATGAAAAGGTGCCTATCCATTGTGGATTAGATCAAAGCTTCTCAACTAATCACAATGAAGAGATGCAACCTTTCACCAATGGATACAATTCTTCGTATGGATAAACGCAACCCTTCGAACTCAATAATAGGGCTTGAATCTTCTCAAATTTCATGGGCTTAGGGTGGATGAAGTGAAAAAGAGAGATATAGTGTCTATAGATAGAGAATAAATATCTAGTTTCACTACGTTCATAAGTGTTAGCGAGAAAATGTTTAAGTGATTTGAATCCTTGTTTCATTCACTAGATTTCTCTATATTCTCGAGCGATTGTTGTATAAGTGTACTTGCAAATCACTTATCAATAAAAGTTTTCATTCTTCAATATTCATTTGTTCGATATTCGTAAAGAATAGCATCCTAGCGAAGGTTCTGTACGGGCTGAGGTCGAATTCAAAGAAGATGCATGAATTGCGGGAATTGACGGCTCCCATTAAAAAATGGATACGGTTTGATCAACTTTAGCTTTCACTTACATACCTTACAACTTTGCTTTACTTTCGATTTCGAAGTTTATGATATGTCTATGTGTTATAATGCGTATTTCGTGCTAAGTCTTTTATATTAATCAAGTTATATGCGTTGGAGTTAATTTTAAGAGTAGTTTCGGGGTTAACAATATCGTGTATAATCACTGGATCTGTGATATA
>CATIWQ010221056.1:0-33904 GCA_949673415.1 Euphorbia schlechtendalii | reverse complement strand
TTGTTCACTTAGAGCCTAGAGGATGTAAAACCCCATATTTCCTACCACACATTAGTTAGTAAAATGATTAAATAAACATTAAATGATTAAGACATGCATAAATAAACACAAGAGTTTGATCCTTCAACCAAGGTTTCTTGTCGGGTGGACCATATCTACATTTTGAATAGAAGGGAGCTCTGATGTCAGATAATCGATCTTTATGCTATCAATTCAAAAGTCTGCTAAACAACTGGTTTGCTTGTTTAAATGGGTTATTAACCAACCAATTAATACTTCCTTTTATCCATAATGCAATCCTTCCACATTTAAGCAATCTCGTTATTGGTTTTCATGGCCACGTATGTATCTCTCTGTCTCCATGCAGATATGTCACACACACCAAAGATCTCATGTCTGAATCAAGGTACCAATTTTTCATATATATTAAAGCTTATGTGTTCTAAAACGATTGGAAAGAGGTCCGAATTTAAAGGACTATATCCTTACTATTGAAAAACAGCATGAATTAAACACCTAGTTTTGAACTTATAACCTCATTCATTATCAACTGTCTATACTCTATAGTACAGTGGTGGAGACAGATTCCTTATCAAGGGCCTTAGTTCCAAAAATCTAATTTACTAAGGGGTAAAAATAAAAATGTTAGCTCGGGATCACAAAATTATTCCAACTTCAAGTCCAAATTCAGATTATGAATAATATAAAGACTCGTGCTCAATTTTCTCAGTTTCATAAAGTTTGTGACCCTTAACTACTCAGTTTACTCTTAACTGTTGGCGATATTTCCAGCAACACATTACGATTTTCTGTCAAGATAATTTTGAACTTTTAAGATAAAGGACATGAATAAAACATTAGCATGTGAAATTGGAATACCCTATGGAATGGATTGAGATAAAATATTCACAAATTTGTCTGTGTCCCTATTTTCAGCAGTTATTGGTGGCAAAGATTAAACTATGTGATAGAGAAGGTGATTTTGCAGCTTGACTAACACACTCAATTGCACAGAACAACAAACATACAAATTAAATAACACAAAAAATACGTGGGGACAGTTATCACCTGTTTAAAGTGTAACGTGTGTAGAACAATTCTCATGGATCACCTAATCAGGACTACTTACCTGAAAGAAATTGCAAGAAAACTGTTGGTTGACTTAAATTTAGCCCACGCTAGTAACTAATTATTCAACTAAACATAATCAAGTTTCATAATAAAGAAAGGTATGGCACCAATTAACTGATCTGAAGGAAAACATTGCATTTTGAATACAGGACATGAGTACATACTTCCGAAGTGAATAGTTAGAGATATGATCACATGACTAAAATGGTACTAATTTGTTAGGGAGAAGTTACCTATACGTAATTATTAAAAAAGAGCAGAAAAAAAGTTCAAATGTTACTTTTTTTTCAATATATTTGTATAAATACCTGTTCAAGGACGAGTGCAAGTTCAAAGTTCAAACAATACTTGTTTTGTATATGTCCTGGCTGCTAAAGCCATAACTGACCTCATTACTGATCCTGACAAAGAAGATATTAAGTATATTATAATCTATAACAAATTCAAATACAGATATTGTTTCTTCAAGAAACATTGAAATAATAAAACAATTCCCAATTGCATAACCGTCAAAGTCATTATTTTCTTAGAAAACAATAAGACCAAAATCATGAAGATTTGTTAATCAGATTTCCTAGATCCCCATTACGAAAAATTAACTAAAAGTAATAGTGTTATCCTCTTAAAAAATTTTAAACATCTGGATCAACTGGCGTATTCAATAAACCCCACTACCCACATGTTTGAATAATTTAAAAAATTGCATTCGTTGGCCAAGGTATAACTAAAGTGTGTTACTAATAAAGGTTATATAATACCAAGAACAGTTCTTTAAATTGCAACTTGTACAATGATATCACAGACACACAACCACCTAGAGAGAGAGAGAGGAGGCGGGTAGTAACAGAAGATAGAGCCAAGTAGATGCAGATTATAGTTCAACTTAGCAAGATGATGAATTATCTGTTGTCACATTCGAGTTTGATATATCACTTCCATAAAAGAAAATGAGGTGTCAAGTTAACTAAATATGCTCCTTACATGACAGACAATCTATCATTTATGCTGTTAAGTAATATGTCTAACAAAGAGAGTAGCTTGAAATATTTGTTTTTTTGCATGTGTGATATTTTGAATGATGCACTTAATTAATACAAAGTTAGGTAATTGGTTTGAAATGAGGCCATACTTAAAACGTTAACCTTAGGTGAAATAAATTGCATTCCCAACATTCGCTGGAATTGTAGCGATCATGAATTTAACTATTTGTATGAGTTTAACTATCTGAAAACAAATTCTTCCGACTTACATTTGCTCCATAGATGCTGATCCTGTGTCCCCAAGCTTAAGCGAAACTTTGAATTATGTTCAAATTCCCAGCACTATATATAAATCACTAGAATGAAATGTATACTTATATCAGATCAGAAAATGCAATTTATTTATAGGCCATAATAAAAATGGAACTTAAGCTTTGCACCACAAAATTATCAATTCTATCGAAACAATGCACATTGAATTGTGTAATGACTAGTGAACAATTCAGCATCATACTAGATATGTATAGTAACAACAAGATTCTGGAACTGTTTATTTAATTTTCAATAAGGTAATGTCCTCAATGGAATATGCACACATCATTTCCATACTTGCTCTGCTGGCTATAAATCATGCTTATGAAACACACAGAAATGCTTATGCTATTATGAAATAAAAGTAAGACTTAATTGAAGATCACGACAAAGCTCACTGACTTGTTTCGAACAGCTTAAGATAATTTCATCTCCAACCTATCTATGTATAACAATGAGTCAGTACAAAAGTATACTCTCAAAAAAGGCAGATCACATCAGGTTACATGGGAAAAACACATGGAATACATAACTAAAGATTCAAATGCGGAAAAAAATCATGAAAAATTCAATATACATCTAATTTACTAATAAGATAATCGCAGATGACAAAAAATTGCACAAAGTTATCCCAGTTCAGTTTATCTTATGCAGTACAAGCAAGTTTAAGCAACTTGTGTTTCTAAATTTAACACACAAAACAATTCCTTGATTGTCAAATGTATAGCTAAATTGAATATTTAATGGTACTTGTTAAAGTTTATAAAAATCACCATTCCAAACACGATAGAAGATGTCCTTTAGTATATATTCCCAAATTACCAGTAACCTCAAACAGTAAACCATACTCACTTGCTCAAGTTATTTTACATATTGGACTTACAACTAGATTGTACTTCTATTGTTTGGAAGCCAAATGCTTATAAAATAATAATGGCATCAGAAATAATATAAGCCAGTACTAATATTCAAAACATACTTGGCTAATGGTGACTGGAAAACTAGATTGAACAAAAAAAGACCAGACAGTTGACTTCAACTAAAGAAGTAAATAATTGGACATTTGGTCAGCTGCTGACTTTTCCCTCTCTTCAACTAATGAGAAGAAATATAAGATTGCATCCTAAAGAAGTCAACATGAACCAATTATTAGTTTATTACCATTTACCTAACTCCAAAAGAATTCAAAGAAACTGTTACAATTGACCTAGAACACATTCACTCGAGAACTAATTTCCTTGTACAAATTTTAAATTTGTGGCCACCGAAAAGTTTGCATGCAACTACTAAATTATATAAAACTGCAAGCTGTGCTATTCGCAATTAAATTAATATGAAGTAGGATACAAGACACGGTATTTCCAGTTCTAAGCATGTATTTAGCAATAATAAAGCTCTACTGTTTCAACTCTTAAAGGCAACAATCCAAATCCAACTGCATTAACATTTCGGCCCAGTTTGACTCACATATCACATAGATCTTAGCCAGTAACATGGATCCGCATTTATTCTAATAGAGTATGGGCAAAAGAAAGTATATAATATAGCACATGATCTCCTAATCTTTCCGCTAAGGAAGGCAGAAGCGTAAAGTAACTTATCAAACATTTTTTCCATCTTCGACTTTATTTTCATATTACTCCCATGACATGTCATTGTTACACGAAGTCATTAACATAGCAAATATCTAGAGCGATTCGAGGTCCATAACCATCGAATAGCAACAACGGCATGGCGTTTCATAAAGCAATTAAGATGAAATTGAAAGAAGTAAAACGCAAATGCACCACTGGATTATCTTTTTCTCAATCGAGAACACAAATTCCCTTTGCATATCTGGCAGTGTAAATTAACAGCATATCTAAGCTAAATGGCACACGATCATTAAAAGATTGGTTTACCTTGTACGTCTAGCTCATTCGCCATTGATAGAGCTTCAGTGGCAGCCTTAAGAAGCATTCGCCCATTAAATTTCGCTCCGTAAATATCTGTGATCTTACGCTCTTTTGCCGCCTTCTTGTTTCTCTTTTGAAATGCATACCCTCCTTTTTCCTTCTTAATTTCTATTTAAACCCCCTCTGGATTTCGAAAATTGATCTGATTATCAATTTGTTGTCAATATTCAATACACGATGTCGTTTCGATAATTTTATTCAATTTCTTTTGGTCTCTGAACTTTTCACTAATTGCCCTCTAGCTCCTCATTTATTTTACAATTTTACTCTATTATTTATTATATATCAGCCCAATTGACCATTACCCTACCGTATTTTTAATTATAATGGAATTTGTGAAGATGAGTACCTTGATTTTAAATGGTCTTGTATAATTTTTTGATAATAAATTAATCGGAAGTATTTGAAAATACATAATTTGGGTTAAGACTTCTCGATTAAAAAAATAGGGGCTAAACGTGCTCAAAAGCAGCTTTTAAAAAGTGATAGACACTTCGTGACTCATGTGTGAATTAATCAAGACCTACATGAGATCAATTGGATTTGGGTTTTTTCATTTATTATTAATTTTCATATATATATATTTTAATTATAAATTCAATTACAATTTGCTTATAATATACACAATATTATAAATAATAATAATAATAAATATTTAACATTAAAAAATTAAAAAACTTATATTTTTATTAATTATTGCATGATAAAAAATTCTTTACAAATATAATTTTTTTGTAAGTGCTTTTATTTTGATCAGTATTATCCAAAAGTTCATATTTTTATGTGGTTTAAGCTACATTGTTTCTCGTTTTGATGCTTAAAACGAGACTTCTGTACCAATATACTTTGATGTGTATTAGCTTTATCAACTGAACAACGTTTTGTGGATTAAACAAATTGAACTATAATTATTATAATTATCAATATCTTGAAATTGTGTTTAGATGGAAAAAAAATTGGACAAGCCATAACCTAGGTTGAAAAAATCGGATTAAGATGTGTTTAGGGGCAATAAATCGGCCAATGATCTAATATAACCTTAGGAATGAAAAATCGAACGACAATTTTTAAAACAGCGCATAGGCGGAGCTGGGCGATCCTATGAATCAAATGAACTGAATTTTATTAATAGGTTAAGGAGGCAAGCAAATTTAACCATTCCCTGTAACGAGGAATTTGACAAAATGAGGAATGTGTCAACCAAACCGTTCCCCGTATGATATCATTAAAATGAAAATTCTCTGTATACAAGGATCCCTGTTTCAAGGAATCGATAAAATAACGTTACTTTATGTACTTTTTATTATTTGTTAATTTTTTTTATAGTAATTATGTGTAGAAATTAATATGATAACAATAAAGTATTATTATTTAAGGGGGAAATACGAGGAACATGGATGGAGGAGAAAACTATACAATCCTTTAAAATGAGGTTAACGCAATGAAAAATGAGGGTTATGGTTGATCTGGTGTAAGGAGCATAATCAAAACAATAGAAAAAAAGGAGGATCAATAATGATATTTTTGCTCAAGAAGTTAAGCGAATAATAATGGCGGTCGCATTTATAACAATGACTTCCGAACTAACTACCCGTTTTCCCAGCCAGACCTACTGCTCTGCTGTTCCCTTATCGCCCCCTGCACCATCAAATCAAACTCTCCAAACTCCATTTCTCTCCATTTCTAATCCATGGCAAACAATAACAATAATAGTAGTAGTACAAGTACAATAAACAACGATGCAGCTCTAAGAACCTGTTTGGTATGGCTGGCTGTATTGTTGGTGGTGATAGGAATTTGGACCCAATCTTTGAAGAAAGTATTTGTCACTTATGTAGTCGGCATGATCGGAATTGCTGGAGTTCTTTTGCCGGATTGGGATTTTTTCGCCAGAGATTTCTCCCGCTGGTGCTCTCCTATGACTGAAGAAGAGAAGGCTGCTCTTGCTTTCAGATCTGGAATCAGGTAGGTTTCTCTTCTCTTTATCCCATTTTTTGGTTAATTACATTTTGGGTCCAATTCTTTTTTTGGGAGCAATTTAGCTTAATTTTTTGTTTACAGGAACAGGATAACTCCACTCAGATTAGCTGTTTACTCTGCAGTTTATGGGTATGGTTTGTATAAGTGGTGGACTTATGTATCAAATTGAGTGGGGGGATTTTGGATCTGATTTGATAAATTTCTTTGGGGGTAAATTAATTTCTCCATTTTGGTAGTTAGGATGCTTCTTAATCGTGATTATTATTTTTCCTTGTTTTGCAAATTAAAATGCAAGTCCAAATCTTGTTAATTTTTACAGTGGAAGTTGTTCAATTGACATGTATAATATTGATTATTAATGAAATTGTTATAAACAGCTTGAATGATATTGTTCGCTTTGGCGTCGTTTACGATCAACTTTATGGCTTTAAAACGTGTCATTCAAGTTAAGGTCTTCAGGGGCACGGCTTATAAACAAGCTCAGTGGATCCTCCGAGAACGATGTGGGATATTTATTCCTAGCACATCCCTCATCGCGATCGTGCTGATAACGTGTTATAAACAGCTTGAATGATACTGTTCACTTTGACGCTTTTTACAGCCAACCTCACGGTTTTAAAACGCGCTATTCAATTTAAAACCTTCAAAACCCTGCTTATAAACAAGCTTAGTGGATCTTCCGAGAGCAATGTGTGATATTCATTCCTAACAAAATTGTTTTTTTCTATTGCTCAGCATACCATTTAAAAGAGGTAGAAAACTACTTATATGGTTAATTGGTATTGAAATGGAAGGTTTGTGCTAGTAAAGAACATATTATGAGTTTCCTAACTATTACAAATGGTAGCATTTGTTGTTTCTATACTTTTTTAAACAATAAATGATTCTTAATAGTAGTATATGCAACAACTAAAGGAGCCATCACAAAACTTATCTCATAGTTAATTGGGCATGAAGGCATATTCGTGTCAAGAAGCTTGGAATATATGAGAGTGAATAAGCATGATTGGTCAGTTATATTCATACATGTCATCCTTTAGCATAATTTTCCATGTTCATTTAACAGAATTCTAACGTCACCGTCCTCTCTTCTCAAATGACTTCAAATGTGTTCTAATCTCCCGTAAAATTGTAATATTAGATTAACTATACAAATAAATTAACGCCAAACTACTAAGCATGTCTATAATATAGCTATAAAAGCATTTAGTTTGAGTTTCCTTGAACCACGTATACGAGGATTCAAGGGAATGAGAAGTTTGACAAAGATGTCAATCGCCGTATGATAGAGACCAACTCGAATGTCATTGTGTTTGCCTTTCAACTTATGGCCTAGGGACTTGATTAAACAAAATTGCAAGCCTAAGTCTGATTGAAAGAGACAAGGAATTGTGTCTGCCAATGATATGATTTAAGCGCTTGTCACTAATGAATCAATGTAAAATAATAAATGGGTTTAGGTAGAAAGTCTGCTATGGTTGTTGAATTAATGAAGGTCGCACTTGGCTTGAGTCTCTCTATAAACCACAAAATAATTTAACATTTCGAAATATAAAGTTAAAATAATTTCATTCAGTGGTTGCACGTAAACGAAAAGTAACAACAATTACTCAATCTCAACTGCATGAGTTCTAATCATATCTCTGTTGAAATTTTGCATTGAGTCAAGTATCTATTAAAGTTCTCCTGATCCGAATTTTATCATGATAATATTACTTATTCCGTTGCATTATCTATAGAAACTTGAATGACCATGATTATAATTAGCAATAATTTCATACATTAGAAATGATGAAAAGAAAGAAAAAATTGTGATTTTTAATATGAGATTTCACTTTAATAAATTACTCCTTTTGAATTTTTTTTATATTTTTACCCATTTTTAATATTCGTTTTAATTAAATACACCTTTATTAAATTGTTAATGTCCTTTTTTATAGTGTTTTAATTACAAACGTTTCTTCCTTTTTAATTAACATTTATTTATGACATTTTCTGATTTTGTAGATTCTCCCTTATCATTCAAGATTGTTCTTCCTCAATTCATGTTTTCTCTCTTTCTTGTTATTCTTTGTTTTCTGTTACAAAATATCTATCACCTAATCAAATAAGGTAAATTGATTACAAATTATTCACGATCTTTTCATAAATCGATCAATTTCGAAAAATGTAAGCTTCAAACGTATGCAATGCAATCTATACAAATTGACGATAATCCATACAATTAACAAGTTTAAAACTGTACAAACTATACATTATTATCAGTTTACTATCCGAAATCGAATAACAAATAAACTTTCAAATTTTAATAACGTTAAACTATACAAAATCGAAACTCATACAAAGTATATGCTTACATATACATTTTATACAACCATGCATTTTTAAGATGAAGCTATATAATTTTACACATCAATCCTAAAACTATACGAATAGAAATATAGAAATTCACAACCATATAAATTATGCACAGTCACGATAAACCGTCTACTTAAACCTTGGATTCAAATATCGATTAAACTCTTTACTCAAACCCCAACCATGTAAACCATACAATTTCAAAATAAAATATATACAGAATCAAAATCGCCTCAATCGATTTTAACAAATCAGAATACAAAGTATATGCTTACATATACAGTATATACAACCATACATATCTAAGGTAAAGCTATACAATTTTACTAAAACTATACGAATATAAATATAGAAATTCACAATCATATAAAACATACAGATTCACAATAAACCGTTTACTTAAACCATAAATTCAAATTTCGATTAAACCCTTTACTCAAACCCCAACTATATAAACTATACAACTTCAAAATAAATCATATATAGAATCAAAATCATGCACACCCAATCGATTTTAACAAATCTCGATTTTAATCAGAATCAAAGCCACTTGAAGAGATTTAGTTTATATGAAACCCTTATATAATCCGACAATGCGAATATATAATCATTAAATTGAATTTCAAACCCATATAAACCACACAATTTCAAAACAATTTGAAAAATAGAATACTTACCTTCAATTCGAAAACTACGATCGATTTTTATGCTACCGTCGATGACTTCTGGTTACCGCTGCAGATTCTTCTGGTGATTTTCTCCGTCTGCTGAGGTTTTGGATGGAGAAGCGATGTTGATGAAGGGTTGAGCGAAACCGTAGTTTTCCTATTTTGTTAGTAGTTTGAGTCCTATATGGAAGCTTCCGCCAATTGTGGATTTGTAATTAATTAGTGGGCTAATCGTGGATCGGTGGTTAATTAGGGGGAGAGGTATAAATTTAAAAAAGAGATATTTTGTTAATTAATTTATTCAATTAAAGTATTTTATTAATTCCATAGGTGAAAGAATGATACTCGTATCCCATACTTCGAAAGAAAAGCTGAGCATATATCTTCAATAGTTGAGGTATAATTGGAAAAAATAGGGGCCCAAATTTAATGGCCCAGTATTAGCTAAAAGTGAAGAGTAGGGCTGGCTTAAAACTACAAAATCAGCCATCATTCAATTGCCAATCGATCAATCACAGCAGAAATTCTCTCTCGTCGCTGCCAGTAACAATGAGACTGCTAACTCACAACATGCTATCCTCCAACATCAAGGGAGTATCCAATGGCTTCCCTCTGCGAATCGAAGTAGAGAAAGTAATCGAAAAGGAAGTTGAATTCAATCCCGATTTCCTCAGAAACATGTTTTCCAAGGTCGAATGGAAGCCTCTCGTCGACGCCGCCAGGACCTTGGGCTATGCTGAGCTGCCGGAGGAGGCCGAACCGTCAGTTATCGAGTCGGAGGACTTCCTCAGAAAATTTCATCATGCTCTTCTCGAGCTTCATCTGGAGGAAGGGGCTTTGATTTGCCCTGAGACTGGCCGTAGGTTCCCGGTTAACAAGGGAATTCCTAATATGCTTCTTCATGAAGACGAGGTTTGAGCTTTTTTAGGGTTTTGAGTTTTTGGAGGTGAATTAAGGGATGCTATGTATTTTTGTATTGTTGACTGCAGATACGTTGTTTTAAAGAGAAATTAGTGGATTATAATTTGTGTGTTTTAAAACAATTTTGTTTTTGTTGCTCATGTAAAATAACGTTTTTCATATCTATTTGATTTCTCATTGATAATCAGAGTTAAATGAGCAAACTGGTGCTTGTTTGAAGTACAGACCAATCTATACTCTGCTCTATTTTCTTCTTTGTAGGAATTGGGTGTGGAACATTGCAACGAATTCTCTCTTTCAAAATGTTAAACAATTATCCAATACAGTAATAGTACAAACAATCCCTATAATCCTGTGAGGAGGTTTAAAATGGAAAGAACAATAGGCTTCAGATGAACTTATTGCTTCAAGTATTTTCTACCATTTCTACTCTAATGTTTTTTCCGAGGTGTTTCGTCTGGGGGAGGAGGCACGCCAAACACCCAATCAAGAACATTAAGGTACTTAGATCGAAACACTTCCCTCTCCTGGGCATAGCAATGCATAATTATAGCTGTTGAGATGCTGAAGACCACCAAATCCATTCTCTTAAGATTCTTGGATTGTGGAAAATATCCAGCATCGGCCATACATGTGAAGAAGCTATCGATTGCTCGTGAAAGGCAATAGAGCGATATCTCCATTCGCCTGCTTTTTTTCTCTATTGCAAGAGCAAGGCCTGTTGGGAACTGGGAGAGAAACTAGATTTTATTTACAAATATTGTAGTTTATGATTTTGTGAAGTGAATAGTTGAGATATGTCTGTACCGTTCCCATTGCTATCATTGGGATATTGCATCTCTTGAAAATTCTAAAGAGCAGACAAGTCCACAGCCTGACAAATCAAACAAAAGCATTGAGTATTTTACATGCCATATAAATATTTTCAAAACACTGTACTTGTAATTATACACCATAATGATCCTTAATGGCTTCTTTCAGCATTGGAGTTATTGCACATGCAATGTTTCTTAAGCATTATGAGAGCTTGCAGACATTAGAAAGGGAACTAACCAGGCAGATGAACAGTATGCAGACAAAAACAAGCTTGATCTGGCTGTACCCAAAAGACCCTTCCCCAATATGCTAGTAGGCCTGCACAAAAAGATAAAGAGTACAGTAGACTGAGATGAATAGAACCAGTGAGTTGCAATATACGGACCAGTAATATTTATGCAACGAGATGGAATTGGTTTCAATTATAGCTGAAACTGTGATATTATCTAGGGAGGTTAACATAGTATTACTTTATAGATAACAGAACAAATAGCAGGGAAATAAAACAATAATGCACTCAGGAAACATAACTACAATCAAATTCCAACTAGTCAGACCAATCAGTGAGAAACACCCATCCTTCAGATGGCAAACAAAAAATAGGGGCTACATTCCAGACAAAATGGAAATTTCATACCAGATTACATGGGGTGGAAAGGCTAATATTTATGAAGGCATTGCTGGAAATACAATGGCATTCTAATGCTTTTGCATAACTGGGCAAACAACATTCAATAATAGCAGTCATAACATTATAGATGGCAATACAATAAAAGCTGTCCAATGTTAGCTAGAATTTTTATTAACATTATCACAAGATCAACCAATTCCAAAGCAATTTCAAAGAGACGGACATAGAAATGATACTCTGCCTTCTTGTCGGAAAAATAACAAGAGAATCTGCTTAGAGTAGTCCATTACCTTTTCAGGAGGCCTTGTCGGTGAACTATTAAAGCAGGAATTAAATAGACAGGGAGATATACTGGAAGTGCTCTCTTATATGCTTCAACAAAAAAAGACATTACATGTGAGCTGCATGATGCATTTCCATGAACAATCTGCACAAACTTTCAACAATTTAATTTTCGTGTTTCAACATTGCCGTGCACATAATTCAAACTATACAATAGGAAAAATATATGTGAATCATGAATTATGCGAATTACTTTAATCATATCCATTTTTTGCTGCTTTGCAATTACAAATGCCCTGATATTGTACTCATACATGTGTAACCTTAAAAAGTGCAAGAAGGTCCCGTTTCAGGTCAAAATATTTAACAGCTGAGAAACTGGTGTCAGAAAGAAAGAGGAAAAAATAACAGGGGCATGAAAGCTTGTGTTCGTAAATGTTTAGTGCATGGATGCAAACAATCAATAGAATAGATCCACAAATAAGTTATTCTTCAACTAATAATAATTTATATTAATAACTATAGAATAACTTTTAACATTAATACGACTTGGCTTTTTAACAAATTTCTAACTTCGGTACTCCGTACTCCTACCTTTTTCACAATTTTCTACCATAGGATAATCTCTCTAACTTCGGTACTCCGTACTCCTACCTATTTCACAATTTTCTACCATAGGATAATCTCTCTTTAAGCATTTAGACAAAGCAAGCCACCTAAGAATTACAAGAAGTTTCAACCTTCAATATGCTATGAGAAGTTAGTAGTTAGCTTTATAATTATTCCAGTTTTTTAGCAACTCTTGATCCACATTACAGTGTATCTTACTACGCCATAATGCTCACATTCACAGAAGGAATCGTCTAATCTCATGAAGATTCCACTAGTTCAACTAGTGGCATTACTCCATAAGAAACCAGATACTCTGATGGAGAAATCTCTAGAAATGAACAGGCCTCTCATCACTACTAAAAAATCAGATTCCAATCAATATAAGATTAAAAAAGAATTACTTAGAAGTAGCGGCGGCATTTTCCAGTACAACATAGTACAGCTTCCACCGAAGCAAAAAGAAACAAAAGATAGAGGGCAAGTGAAGGAATAATCATCATGCACTATGAACTTATTTCTCAAGCAAAATGTGTAAAAAAAACATTAATCATACCGTGCAAGGGATTCGCATCTTTGGATCCAATTTAATGTCAACGCCAATAGACCTGTAATATTTCTCTATCAAATCCAATTTCGTAAAAGGTAAGCCACTTGCAATTTCCTTCACTCCTTGAAGGATAACAGGATCCTTTCCACCATGTTTAATGAGAAAGGACTTGTAGGATGGGGCCAAACTTTCTTGCTTCAAAATGTAAGCAGACCTGCAAATGCAAATTTTTTCTTAAAATACTACTCAGACATATGTTAACACACTCTGTAATAGATGGATGAAGTAATCAGAGCACAAATTCATTACCTGTGCCTAAGTACAGAAGCAACTGATTCAAGTACCACTCAAAACATCATGTGATACGACATAAAAAATGATGTGCTCGTCAACTAACTCATGGTAAAATAAAAATGGTTTTTCCTTTTACACTTAATTTCAAGTCACCTACAACAGCAAATATCAACCTAATAAAAACAATTTGGTTGACCAGGACTAAAATTAACTCAGATTGTGCAGAGAGCTGAGGGCAGTCAATACAGAATAGTTCAAACTAGCACAAATAAGAACGGATTAAGCTCTTGGATTGCATGCTTATTGTCTATATGCTACATGCCAAAAAGAAGTTCAGGAAACTTCTAATTTGAACTGCCATTTATGGGTCCTGGGAAGAACCGAATTGACAGGCATTAGATACATAAACATCGACAATAATAACTACAAATTGGAAGCAGGAGAAGCTCCAAAAAAATTCTAACAAATAGGTAGATTGTCACATTCATGAAAACTTTTATCTCTATTGGGAATTTTTATAATCAATTATCAAGCGAATCAATAGTAATATGGGAGGTTTATAAACCCAGCAACCAACAAGTCAAAACTTAGTTTAGAAAAGAGGAAAACCTACAAAATTTGAGAAGAAGAAAGACACATGAGGAATATGTCTCCGTGCTTCCAAGTAAGAGGTTTACAGTATTTCCCAAAGCGTTTGCTTTTAATTCCGCAACGTGAAGCTAATACAGCAGCACGCATAAGTATGTATATAGCCAAGCTTGTATGCTGCGTTTCTAGTCCTGTAAGTAGCATAGAAGGCCCAGCAACCAATCCTGCAAGCAAAGCTCTCCATTTCCCAGTCCTAAACAATTTAAGGCTTTTTAATCAAACTCCAATTCAAATATCCCCTAACAGTAAACTATATATGGAAACTGATAAAACAATAAAATCACAATTTAATTGCTTACCTGCGATGGCCTCCTAATGAAGCAATAATTTCATCTACAGAAACAAATGTGCCGGCGAATGTCCCGAGGAATAAACCGTATCTGAGCGTCTCCTTAAGAGCTAAAATAATAGCTTCGCTATTAGTAAACGCCTCAGCTTTCCTGACATGAGAAATCGAATTCAATACTCAAAGCTAATTAACAAAGGATAGATGATAAGATTAAGCATACGAATTATTCATTTTATCATTCTCACCTCAAAGGACGAGACGATCTAGTCCTTAGCAGTTTAGCAATAATCGCAAAAAGAGACAAACCTCCTTTAATCCCAGCACCAATAGCGAATCCTTTAGCCGAGGAAGTAATAACTCTCCACAGCTTCTCCGAGTCCTCTAATGGAATGGAATCGAATCCTAACAAAGAAGAGTAATTAGAACACGAAGGAGGATCAGATCCAATGCAACGCGTGCATCGAGGATTGAAGCAGAATTTGTCCTCATCGCCATGGAAGCCGCCATCCTCGCCGGAACAGTGTGATGAACATGTGGCTATGGCAGTGCCGTCTTCAGGTGACGACGATGATAATGACGACGTTGAATTGGACATCGAGGAGTGGGGCTGATTGAAAGAGGACAAATAGAGTGGGAAAGGCGGATTCGTGGCTCAAAGGAAACTTGGTGGGAATTGTTTTTGAAAGGAAAAATGGAGAAATTAACAGTTGTTTTCGTGTTCGTGTGAAAGCAAGTGGAACCATAACACGTGTGGCCTTTCTTTTTTTAATTATCCATTTCAATTTAATAATTCGATGGTAAAGCATTAAATCAAATTAAGATACAATCCAATCATACTTCTAACCTTTTATTTGGTCTATGGTTCAATGTGTATTACTCCCCTAAATTAAAATTGGTTGTTTGGTTATAGGCATGGTTTTTTTAATGGTTTTCGAAAATGAAAGAATAAGTTCTAACAATATGATGGTTGTTTGCACAAAACTTAAAAATTTTCATAAGATATCATTTATTTATCTAAACAAGAATGTTAAAGAAACTATATCATACAATATCATGCTCAAACTCAAAAGATATAAATGATTCAGTTCAATGCAGTTGAGAAAAGACTTGATGTGTTTCTTAAATGATCATTACTGTTATGGTCATTTTCAAAACTCTACAAGTGCTATAAAAGCAAAGTTATAGTTACATTATAAAAAAACTATAGAAATCCCCAACCACACTAATATAACATAAATTAATTGTGTTAACTTAGAATTCCAATTTTTAATTGGAAGGAACAAAAAATTGATATACAATTATATGAATTGAAATTTCATGTTATTCATCATGTTATAGGTAAAGTTTGCAAACCAAAATTTATAAAAAAAATTATTGGACTTCAGATGAAATTCGCAAATCAATATTAATAAGAATAAAATGCAAAAAAATCAATCTAACTATGTTTTTATATATTATACCAAACATAGAATTCATGTGAAAAATTCAATAGCCCTTGGTGAATTCATAATTCTGATTGAGTTATTAATAATTCATACTTTTTTGGATTAGTTTGAGCATGAATAATTGAACATTAACCGGATAGTTCAACTCCGTGCACGAGCTGTCAGCCCTACTTAAAGAGCATAATTGATGCTGTAACTTTAGCATTATATTTCCTTCTTAAAATGTGCAACACAGGAAAACAAATATGAATGTTAGCGAATTATCTCTCAAAATTTCGTATATTCACAAATTAAACACGTGTTTCAGAAAAGGAAAAATACGATAAGTTAGTGAACCTGTATTTTAAGTTTCAAAATTTGCAGACTTTTTTATTTTTATTGAAATAATTGAAGGAAATTTGATCATGATATAGGTCAGCAATACCGAAAGGAAACTAACTACACTTCACTTGTTCATAAAGGTAATTTTTTGAATTAAGTTCCGAACACAGAGATAGATGCTTATGCTTTAGTGATATAATCATTCATTTGATTTTATGAGACAAAATCAGTCTTTTGTTGGTTGGAAAGGCTAATATTTAAAAAAATTACAAGAACAATGGCGGTCTGCAATTAGATGTACATTATCATATAAATATATACCCAAATCGATTGCATTTTGGAAATAAATCAAATTACTGATACAAACAGAAAAGTAGCAGATTTTTGAGCCTCGAGAATTTTTAGTGAGTATCAATGATAAGGGGAGACAGTAATCTTACCATTTGATTATATCCTGTGATCATCCTTGAATGACTGTACAACCTGTTACATGCTATTTTGTAGAGGATTCATAATCAATTTTCAGAGTTCATTCTACTTTAAGAACAATCTTCATGCACTCGTAGACAAAGTAACTAATTGCGGCTGAAGGAAGTACCTGAAGAGACATCATATTAAGTTGTTAGAAAAGCTCAACATTATATTGTTAGTTCCTTTCATTAAGATGTCAATATCAACAGTATATAAGAACTAATTGATAATTCAAATTGAATTATCAGAACAGTTTAGCATACATCTATGTAGTTAGTTAATTCTAATAGGAAACCAAGTTACTTGACAAGAAGAGAGACCACGGCAATAAAAATCTGATCCTTGGTCATCTCTGTTCTTGACCCAAATCCCCACTTCCTAACCAATTGTGCTAACCCCTAAGGGGCAATGTAGAGCTTTCAGAATGATGATGTTCCCTTTTTTGGTCAGTAAATCTCTAAAAAAACTTATAGCGACTGAAAAAGTTGCATGTGTTAAAAATTCATACCAATCCACAGAATTTTGTTCATTTTGATGCAAAAGGTTAAAAGATGGGGTTAACACTTTGGATAATATATATCCAACTTGATTCATTGCGAAAATAGTCTGTACAAAACTCAACCAGCAAAAAAAAATTATAAACAGCACCAGGCAATACATGCTTCAGATCATACAGTAAGATATTTCAGGTATTAAAACAAAATACATATGAAGCATGACGAAATCAAAATCAAGTCCATAGTAAATGGATATATTTGTTTGCGTACCTGTAGTAAGCTGGGTATAAGTCCGACATACATAGCTTGAATTCCCCCTTGCTCAACTATCTTAAAACAGGTTGCAAGTGCACTCATTTTGGTAGAGCGGACTTGTAGTTGAAGCTGTCTTCTAACAACTTCAAATGGATAAGTGGCAGCTTCAGCACAAGCACCAGCAATAGCCCCGTATAGTAATGTCCTGACTGGTCCTAACTCTAGTTGGTCTAAAGCATTCAATTCCTGCCCATGTTGTTCCATATTCTCAATCCTTTTCCTTCCTTCAGGAGAATGTAGATAAGCAGACTTCAATATATCATATACACTATAGAAAACTGCTCCTGAAGGTGCCATGCTTATGATGGAAGGCACAAGACCCTTGTAAAGGGAAAAAAACCCTTCAGTTTTGATCATGTAGCTGAAAGCACCAATAACCCCACCCAAAGCATCCCCACCAGGAGCAACAAGCTTCGTCCTGATCTGCAAAATACATGATTCAGAATTCAGTTGAACATGCGAAAAATCAATGATGTGTAGAATGAGAACAAAGAAAACATGAACGACTCGATTCTACACATGTACCTTTAATAATCAATCTTAATTCTTACTTGATCATCTCAAGTAAACAGAATGTTGAGCGGTTCATATTGATTTCTTATAGTATAGTAGCATATGTGGGACATTTCAAATCACGTTAACTACTAATATATCACATAATTTCATGAAATGAATTCTGGATATCACCTCAACATACAACCAAATTAAATTAAAACAAGTTTGAAATTCTCGATGCATGATTAATCTTTTCATCAGAAAGGGTAACCACGAACACTACAAAACAAATAATACAATGAATCACATAAGAAAATAAGAATATATGGGCGGCAAAAAGTTGCTCATTCTCATGTTCATTTTGGCACTCAATAATAATCATAACCAAGAAATTTTGTAAAAGACATTGGCAGAATTCAATTACAAGTTTGGCTCGACAAATCATGTTGACAGTTGACAATCCAGGTGTGCATTTTATGATTACAGAAAAACACATCAAAGAACACAGGATACTATAAAAGCTCAGAGATTCCAATGCACATACTGTGTCAAGAGGTATACAGAGTATGGTAGCAGTAACTCCAGCTGCGGCACCAGCAATAAACCTCTCAGTATTTGTGGTCTCCTTGTTTCCCGAGAGCCTAAGCAATTGTTTCCTATATGTATCATATGCACAAAAATTGATTGCCTTAAATGGGGCTGTACGGAGAATGTTGACTAGGTTCCCTTTCCAAAATCCTTTTAATCCTTGAGTAGTTGCAATTGTCTTAACAAGCTCAACTATATGCTTCTGCTCACCACGAACTATATATTCCAGCTTTAGCCTTTCCAAAGGAGCAACACAAGTTCTGATACAGCAGCTTGTGGTTAGCAACAAAAATAATGTAACTTATAACAGACTTAACAGAGACCACATTCAGTATTCTACAGGTGCTAGCCTTTCCATTAGAAATAATAAAAGTATATTCTTCTCATTTACTCAATCTCCTATCACATTACATAAACAAAATGCATTTACATAGTTTCTCGGACAATAATAGAGCTAAAAAGGCAATAAGTTGATATTTCCTCTTGTAATTCATAATGCAGTCTCATACTCGTAGCTCAAACATAGTTTAATTTTAATGAATATGTACCAACAATTAACTATCCAGATTTAACAGATAATTCTCATACTAAACCAATGCTAAAATTCCAATCAAGTGTATTAAGGATAAATCTATTGCTCCAAAGAAAAAGCCTAGGGCACTGACCTTGAAACCATGGCTGCAACAGCTCCCGCCCACAAATGCATAGTGGTGTTCATTGCAGCACGTCGTCCCCGTAGCATAACTTTCCGCTTTCTTCTTCCCTCTGAAACAGCATCACCTCCGGTGAGAAATTTTACCTCCTCAACAGTGCTCTTACCATCTCCATTCTGCACGAGACACACCTTCGATCCCTGCCCAAACTCAGATCCATTGTTTCTCAAACTCACAGACAAGAACAAACCACTGAATGCCACTTGATTTTTATCATTCCTCTCTCTCCAAAAACCCCTAAAATCCGTGTGTTGTTTAATAGAAGAAACTAAATTCGATACAGTAACTGAACTACTTCTACAAGAAATAAGACTAACAAAAGAAAAGGAAATAGTAGGTTCGAGAAATAAACCACCGCATGAAAATGAGGCAGGATTGGAGCCTAAATCGAATGGAAATGGAGTTTGAGATTGGTTCTTGGATGGTAAATTTCTCGGCCAAACTTCAAATCCAGACATTGTAAAATTAAGAGAGGAATTCGGAAGATTTGAAGGATTTAGTGTCGAAGCAGTGAAGGTTTGAATGAGAATGGAAGTGAAATAAAGTAAGAGAGGTTACAAGAGCAGTTGGAGGGTAAGCATGGCGGGTTCGGCCTTGACTCTGGCTTTGCTTCCATCGCCGCACAAAGTAAAATCCCGTTCCGTTCTTGAGGGACTGAGTTTATATGTATTTCCAATTTTATATTTACTTCCTTTTTCTTATTTATTAAATTTTATTTTCATTTTTCTCTTTTATAATATCTTTTTATAAACAAGGATTTTTGAATAGATTATTTTTCATATCTAGGATTTCATAAATATGTTTTGAAAGGTATATTAATTTAAACATATAATTATATAATTAGCTACACCTAATTAGTATTTTTCTTTCTTATTGACTAATTATTAAACATATAATTATTCAATTTGATTTTCCTATGAAGTAAGGATGGAAGTAAACGATAAAAAGTACTTGAAAATAAAAAAAATTAATTGTAAATTTAAATTTATTTTCATATTGGTTTCAAATAAAATACGAGTGATCAAAATTACTAATTTATTAAAAATTTATTTTATTTAAAATTGGAGATTATATTTTCCCGGAATATCTTTGAATTATAGAGACATGTTCTTTTATTTGTCTATAATTATTACTTAAATTGCCAGTATTTTATATAATGTTCAATCCAAGCTTTAGGTTTATAGATTGAAAAACTTTATAGACTTGTTTTTATATTTTTATTTCAATTTCATTTCTGAAGTGGGAAATTTTTTATTGAGAGTTGGATGATTTCCTCAATTTGGAATCAACTCAAAACAATGATTCTATATATATATATAGAATATATAGAATATAGAAAGAGAAAAAAGAAATTAAAGAGAAAAAAAAGATGAATATGAATTATCCTGTTAATCAGTAGAAACGGAACATTTGCCATTCCCGTTAGTCCGTTACTGCTTTTATAGACCGATTCCGTTACTGTCTAAACAGGGTGCCTGTATAAATGCATGATCAATTGAAATATAAATCTTTTGGCGCTGAAACCATTTTTCATCTACTCTCTCCCGGCGAGAGAGTCTCTCTGAGTTGCGCTAAATTTCCTTTAAACATTTTTCTTAAATTTCATTAGTCAAATTCCGATTTCAAGATGCAAAAGCTAGGTTTTCCAAGTATGAAGAGCTTGGAACAGTATAAATCGCTATCTGGATCCTCGAGGAACCTTTCGTTTCCCTCCAAGCATTCTTCGGATTCGATTTCGTCGGGTAGCTTCGCTAATTTGAAGCTTACTGCTGGTATGGATGGATAATTTAAGTTAATTTGCTTTTTTTCAGAGAAAAAGAAGACGCCAGAACTTATTTTTGTCGTTGATCCTTCGTTGCAGAGAAACTAATCAAAGAGCAAGCTTCGGTGAAAACCGATCTGGAAATAGCGGTATAATAATGATTCTATTATGCTACAATAAGCAATTATTCTCCCTTAGTTACAGCAGCAACATCATTCTTTCGGCGATTTGACATTCTCAATTAATATGAACGGTTTCAATCAATAATTAAATTAAATTACATTATTTTATTTTATTTTATTATATTAGGCATTCTTTATAAGCATTTTTCTGTAAATTGATTGATAACATGTCATTGATTTGCGATTTCGTGGAAAATTTGATTTATTTAGAACTCTAAGCTGAAGAAATCTATGGAGCATATCAGCGCATTAGAGGAGAAGTTACAGAGTGCGTTCAATGAAAATGCTAAACTGAAAGTAAAGCAAAAGGAGGACGAGAAGCTATGGAAAGGATTGGAGTCTAAGTTCTCTTCAACTAAGACTCTGTGCGATCAACTTACTGACACTCTTCAGCACTTGGCTAGTCAGGTTCAAGATGGTATGCCACGTATTAGTTGAAGTCTCGACATTTTGGATCATACTCAGCTACTCAATATGTTAGTAAAAGTGCTATCTCCCTTTTTTCTTTGCAGCTGAAAAAGATAAACAGTTTTTTGAAAGCAAGCTATTGGCAAACTCAAATGACATTGACGATTTAAATCAGCAGCTGAATGAAGTGTCTCTTAAATTAGGCTCTGCAGAGGAAACTGTCCGAACTCGTAAGTCGCATGTAGTAGTTTTTTCAAAGAAGTACCAAAGTTTACACAACACGGATGATTTTCATGTTTACAGTGCATTAAAAAACAGTACCAATATGCATAGTTTAATTTGTTATTTTGAATTTTCTTCAAATCCTCTATATAGGTGAAAATGAACTGGAAGAGCTTAAACTTGAAAAGGAGGAAAGAAACAAGATCTATTTGGAGGAGCAGAGCAGAAATGCTAATCTCATCGAGGAAAAAGGTGAATAACAGTATCAAAAGGCTTATCTTGCTCGTTTGTAGGTTAACAGATTATGGAGATTGTCTTAGACCTCATAAGGCTGCCTCTGATACTAAGCAAGAGTTATGCATAAGAAAAAGTGAAAACTTATGTTTCTTAAATTGAATTGACTTTAATGTCATATCAATGGTTCAGAGCGTACCATATATGAATCCATTGGAAGACACAACTTTACATGTCAAGTAGAAGGAAAGGTTGCTTTTAAGAGTTAAGCATTAATTAGGTTTTCTATTTTTATTTCATTGTTCATCCTTGGTCTCCAATGATAGTTTGACCATCAGCATGACTTTCATGCTAAATTATTACTGTTCTGTTCCCATGGTGGCTGCAGATATTTTTCTTTGAATGTGATAATCAGATCCATACTTTTGAGTTCATTTATAATAGTTACACTTACACATGGTACAAAATTATTTCAGAGGTTAAGTAATCCACCCTTCCAAATTTTCTTGAGAGATGTTAAAGATATGGTTGTTAGTCTTCCGTGTTGTTTTCAATTATTGCAGATTCAGTGAGTTCTGTCAGGAAAAGCAAGAGATCAAATCAGAAACTTAGTTTGCATTCTTCATTATTCTCAATTTATGTTATCCAACATTTTTCAAGTGTTTTTAATTTATCTTCCAAGGTCACTTCTAGGGATTTTGTGCATTTTAGCTAAGGTAACTTTTTCTTTGTGAAATTTCACCAAGAGAGATTCTAGAAAATAATTATGTGCTTGCAGAAAAGAGGTTATATGGTTACACCTTGGGAGGCCCATTATAATTGTCATTGGTACCAAACTAGTATCTTGTTTGATTGACTAAAAATAGTAGGACTTCTAGCTTGCTCAATTGGCTATTCGAGAATTTCTTTCTAATGAACATTTTTTTTGTTATGCAGATAATATGTTAAAAAGATTTGAGACAACTGTAGAAGCTAATAAATTGGCCTCAGAGAGCCTAAATTCTAAATTGGTGGAAATGCAGTATGAATTGGGACGGAGGGAAGATGAAATCAAATATTTTATTACCACTCAAGAGAACATGGAGAAAGAAAAGCTTGAGCTTCAATTCAGTAGCAATGAGGTTGCTAATAAATTGGCTACGTCACTGCTAGAGATAAAAAGCCTTGAAAGTTTTGTTCATATACTGGCTGCTCAATTGGTTGAATTGGATAAACAAAATTTGACATTTTCTGAAAAGTTTGATATGCTGAACTCTCTCAATGACAATTGCTTTAAGTTGGTCAACAAGGAAAGAGATCTTGTCACCAAGCAAGCTCAAAAACAGTATGAGCAGCTACATGAGAAGTTCTTACATGTGACATCAGAAAAAGAATCTCTGGAATCTGTAAACTATGAGCTAAACAATAAGATCATTGAGCTTCAGAAGACTCAAGAGTCTATTATGGCACAGCTTTCTGAGGAAGGATGTCTAGCAAGAGAGAGAATAAAAAGAGTAGAGACTGAAACTGAAACTCTGTTGTCAAAGAAGAACGAAGCAGAGATGCTGGTTTCCAAATTGGAGGAGACAGTTAATGCTTTGACAGAAAGTTCAAGAACATCTGAGATAAAAATGGTTCACACTTTTTGCTTTTTTCACTTTTGAGATGATAAACTAAGAAAGTTTTTGTTTTCAAATTCTAATCCTAGTTCTTTCCTTTCTGTAGCAAGATTTGTTGCTCAAGATTTCAGGATTAGAAATAGAAAAGAAAGATACTGATGATAAATTACTTGAAGAAGAAAAGAAAAATGCAGATAATGTGTCTGCTTGGCAAAATGAGAAAGAGAAACTTGAGCAACAAATAGATTCACTGGAGAAACAAGTAGCCCAGCTTTGTTGCACCTTAGATGATAAAGAACGACTTCTTGTGGAAAATGAGGACAGAGAAAAGAAGTTGGAAGAAAAATTAACTGAGGTGATGCAATGATCAGACTACTTAATAACTTCAAGTTTTCAGCAACCTTCTATTTTTTCAGATTCTGAATGTTGTTGACCTGTCACAGGGTCAAGCGTTGCTGTCTTCTGCTGAAAGAAAACTTGCTGAAGCAAAGAAAGAATATGATATGATGCTGGAGAGCAAACAAATGGAGCTATCAAGACATCTGAAAGAAATATCTCAGAGGAATGATCAGGTATCGTTCTCCACTTATGATATGGGTGGGCTTATGCAATGAAAGTGAAACTGATCTTTTTAAACAGGCAATCAATGACATCAAGAAGAAATATGAGGTGGAGAAGCTAGAGATTGTTAAATTGGAGCAGCAGAAGGTTTGCTTTAACTTAGCATGTTGCAGTAAGCTTTCTTTTAAGTCGTGTTCCTCACACATTTGGTCCCTCAGGCAGAAAAACTTATGTTAGAATTGGAAAGAAAAGGTGACGAGAAACTTGCAGAATGCAAAGAAGAATCGAGGCAGTTTTTGATGCGCGCTCAAGAAGAACATGCTGCTCTGGTAAGCACCAGGAGCTTCCAACGTTTTATTTTTCTGCATTTGTGAAGAGGCAACGGCCTTGGATTTTCCATTTTATGTGACTGCTCCAATCATGCTAACACATTTTTACAGTCTCATAGATCTTAGATAAGAAGACAATGGTTTGTTCAGATGCAACTCACTTGTTATCATGTAGTATCATGGAAACCTGTAGATTAAGCTGCAGATACTAGAATTTGTGCTTACATGACATGCTTTAGTAACCTAAATATACTAGGAAATGGATTTGTACCCCCAACCAAGATTCCTCATTCAAGTACAAGATTGTAGAGATTTGGACAATTTTAATAGCTAGACTTTATTTGAAATATGTGGCTGGATATTTGTATTTTTAATCTTCAATTCCATTTAATTTTACTGCTGCTTGTCCGTAGGTCTTGCGCATCCAGCAGGAGCATGACACAAAAGAAATGAGTCTCAAAGCTGATCACAATGACGAGCTAAAGCGCGCCGAGCTTAAAGCTGAAAATGATACTAGAGAGGTGAATATAGCTTCATGTTCTTTTAACATGGAACAAGTATGCTCCAATTACTGATCATTTGATTATTTGTGCATAGCTTTTGCAGAAAATCATGCAATTGAGGAATGAACATGACGTTCAAATGAAAGCTTTGAGGACTCAGCATGAAGATGAGTGCAAGAGATTGCAAGAGGAATTGGATCTCCAGAAGTCCAAGGTATGAATTTCTGTTAACTGCCACAAATTCAAAAATACATGAGCCTTGGATTTAGTTTATATCATGCTTAACTGCAGGAAGAAAAGCAAAGAGCTCTGTTGCAATTGCAGTGGAAAGTGATGAGTGATAAGCCACGTGATGGCCAAGAAGTGACTTCAAAAGAGGTTGGCGTGCATATCTCATACATTTCTATCTCCATTCTTCCCATCCTCCCTCCCCTCTTATGTTCATATAAAACATACAAAAATTTATCATTCATTATTCCTTAAAAATACCACTTATGTTATGGTCTATGTTTTAACAAAGATGTAATACATCTTCAAGTGGAGAGAGCATACTCGATAATTTGAAGGGTTACGTTAGCTTTTGTAACATTTAGAATGTTAGTTAGAGACCTCCGGATTTTTTTCTTGTACTACATCTTGAATCTTTCCAATTATTTGAAATGTGTCCTGTAACCATGCATCTTCAAGCTTGAACCGTTCTATTGTTGACTTGTTGGCAATTGTTTCCGTGCATTGTATGCAAATTTTAACTTACTTTCATGGGTATAGATTCGTTGCTAGATGTCTTGTTGACAAGGGAATTGATGAAACCACAGCAAGAACACACCCAAAAAGATGCAAATAAATGCACAAACATAGAACAATTAACAGAGATATGGAATGCTAGAGTGTATTGATGATTCTCAATCTAATTCAAAGGGTGATTAGAATACAGATGACTAGAAAAGGAAACAAAGCTAAACATAAAATCTACGTAAGCACAATCCCGGGATTTCCATATTTCTCCTAGCTAAGAGACCCAAAATGCCCCAAATGTATATATGATATTTCCTACCTTTCTCCTATTATACAGCATGCGTATATACAACTCTTCCCTTACTCTCAGACTCAGTGCACTCCTGATATTACTGATCATGACTAAGATAGTTAGTGTCATCTATCACTTTTCCTCTATCAGAAATCATGCGAGGCTTACTTTCAATTTGGTGGACAAGATATATCTATCAAATTGAGTTATCAAGATACAACCATGTTGAAAATTGTATGTTTCAGGGTCAATCCATTTCATCAATCAAGGTGAGAGATCCTGGTAGTGGTAGAAGAAGTCAATGTCTTCCTAAAGTATCGGAGAACAGAGAGAAGGTAACAGGATAAATAAGTCAATGTTGCCTTCATCCATTACGATTGGAATCCTCACAAAGCTCATTAATTTGATAGTTTTGTTTCTATTTATAGGGTTTAACTTTCACAAGGGAAACACAAACACCAGTGTCAAAAATACTGAAGAGAGTAGAGAATGTTAACACTGGAAGTGTCATGAGTATTCCTAAGCACCGCAAGAAGGTGATAACAATGTCTAATTATAATTTAATTTTATTTAAAATATTTATGTTGGTCCATCCTGCGAAATATGTGCTACATTTGTAGCCCTATCTTACTCTAAACTCCCTATGCCAGGTAACTCACCATGAATATGAAGTTGAAACTAATGGAACAATAACAAAACGAAGAAAGACAAGAAGTACTGTCATGTTTGAGGTATGAACCCTAGGAGCCTTATCCTACATACAGAATTAGCCTGATGTCAATGGATGACTTTCTGGTTTCAAAAGCCTTTTTATTTTAAGTGTTAACAGCTTCGAATTCTGGATATTCTTGTCTATGTTCTATCAGGATCCAAGGAACCATAAAAAGATGAACACGCCAAAGGCTAGAAGAACTCCTAAAAGTGCTGTTAAGGTGAAATAAAACTAGATGTTTTTAACTTCCCTTTTGGCGTTTTAGTGAAATAATACATTGGGTGAATCATTAGCTGATTGATAGTGAAATTAATCATTAAAGCGTGTGACTGATTACTATCTGAATTAGGCTGTCTGCAATGTACTCCCTCTTGTTGCTTATTTTTAGTTAGTTGCTGTCAGCTGCTAAAATGCCATTTGTTCTTGGGTAGCAATATCCAAGAGCTCCAAAATGGACTAGATATCAAATTTTTAAGTAAAAGATGTGGATGAATTCTAAAGCAATAAGAACTGAAATGCTGGTCCTATTTTATGATGTTAACTGATTTCAGAATGATACCAAAAGAGAAAGGCATCTTGCAAAGCTGGCTCTTGAGTGTATGGAATTCGCATTTAGTAAAGTGTTATAATCTTATATTTAACCTTATTGAAGTTGGAAACTCTAAGAATTGTCTTTTATCATATTTATCATAACATGACATGCTTTTTAGTTCTGCATCTGTGAGAGTTTGAACCATCTATTATGCAGGGATTCAACGGAGGTGATCGTTCACATCCCTCGAACATAGGTGATTTGTTTTCAGAAGGGTCACTGAATCCATATGCAGACGATCCATATGCATTTGATTAGAGGTACGTAATATAAAATATTCTACTTTTTTTATCTCAAATAAAAAAAAGCTTTACTCCCGGGTGAGCCATATACTAGCTGTTTGTTGTTCTTCTATAGAAGTTTTCAACCATGATGATTAATGCAGCATCTAGATATAGCTAACTTCTGTTTGATCCAGTCAATAGCAGGCCTTGCATGACGATAATGGAAGCTCTTTTACACTGTAGCTTATTTTTGAAACTAGATTTCTATGCAATGCCGCTGAGGCACTTTCAATATTTTAGATTAAGAAATACATGAATATTGGAAACAGTGGCGAACATTTTCCTCATTTTCGTACGAAAATACAAATTCTTGAATCAGAACTTTGCTGGTAGAAATATGCAATGATATGCCAGTAGAACAATCACAAGTAGTATTTGTTATTTGCTCATGCAGGTACTTATGGATGCTTCCAGCCTCAGCTTGACCAGTACATTAAGACATTGCTGTAACTAATAACTGTTTTGAAGGATTGCATTTAATTGTCTTCTCTTTTTAGTTGATTGATGAAATTCAAACTTGTGAATAAACTCGTGACTGTATAGCTAGCAAACACTTCTACCTCATTTCATTGCTTGAAATTTAAGACTTATGCTACAGCTTAATAATCCATTAAATCACGAGTTATGGGCTTTGAAAGTTGAAGGCAAACTACAGTTTAAGCCCCTTGACTTTTGGCATGCTCTGCTTTTGATTGATTTCTTAAAATAAAAAACATTGTTATGCTTAGCTCCTGAAGTTTGTAACTGTTCTAGAGTTCCTTACTGTGTAAAAATATGCACGCACCTTACACTTTTCATGATAGATGTGAAATAACACTTAAAATTGGGTTAGACATTAGTTATAATGTCTAGAGGTGTTCAATAAAACAAAAGTAAAGTTGAGGTCAGGGTTTACAGAAGAAAGTAGATGTAAGCAGCTGCAAAATGCAAAGTTGAGGAGCTGAAACTTGCTGTTTGACATTGTTAACATTAAAAATATAGAGCCATGGTCTATGGCTAGTGGTTGTTACTTGATTGCGGAAATGGCATTATTTTGACAACATCAATCACAATTTGCCATTGGAAGCAAATGAATTCGGAGAAACAATTCCGTGCTTTCACTCCGATGTAAAAAGCGGATTAAATAATGAAACACACCAAGTTATTGTAGGACTCTCGGCACTTGGTTTAGCTGCCCTATCACCAATAATGTTATGGGTTAGGCCAGTTTCATGGACTAAATAGATATTGAACTCATAAAGCGTGGAAGATAAAATAGAAGGCTGAAATTCCAGAATTGAAAATAGAAACAGAGAGAGAATGAAAAAAAATACCATTCAAGTCAATCCATCAACAATGGCACATATAAGTAGAAGCATCAAATGATTCGTATCAATTAAATTCAATGTAAAACGTAATTTCTCAATTACACAACCAAACACTCGGCTTCTTTCCCAATCTGTAGCGAAAAAAAAGCCTATTCTGCAATCAAACACGGGCTATCTTTTTGTAGCTCCAAGCCAAATGTCACAGTCAAAACGCATTTTTCTTTTCATCTTTTCCTAACAAATCTGATTTGGTTTCTCCAAACTCACAACTTTTATAGCAACATCTACTGATTCGAGAATTAGATCAACGTGATACCGATTGCAAGCATCAAAACGACAGTGGAAACTGAGAAGACTGCGAGGAGTTGAAGAATCATCTCCATCAGGCTACAGAGCTTGATTCTCTTACTCTTAATTCTCTCCCTCGCCAATTTCATCTTCAGATCTTCAATTTTCTTCATCATCAGATCCTTCTCCTGCAATCAATAGATCGTTTGATTCACAAATGTGCGATTTCAGAAAAAGTAAAATTACAGAAATTAATAGATTCAAATGGATGGGAGAAACATGAAATGGCACCTCATCTAGTTCGTCGGAAGGAGTCACGAAAGGGAGATTTGAGGACGATTTGAGGAAATAAAGGATACAGGCAGCTTTGGCACAGCGAATGTATATCAGTGAGGAGATAGGCTTATCTTTGATCTCCATTTGAATTTCTTCCATTCTGTTTTGTTTCAGCAGGGGTTCCGATTTTGAAACTGTGAACTTTATATAAAGCAAATAAGCGGGACACAAAGATGAGATGGATCTTTTCCAAACTGTTTAATATTATATAATTATGTTCACTCTGAGACAGCAGGAAGCTGGAATAGCTCAGTTGGTTAGAGCGTGTGGCTGTTAACCACAAGGTCGGAGGTTCAAGCCCTCCTTCTAGCATTTTTCTTTCTTTTAAGCAAGTCCTTTAATTTAGGGGAGAGCAATGAACCAATAAAACAGAACCGGACCGAATTAATTTGGTTCGGTTCTTGGTTCATATATGTGAATAATATGGTTTTCGGTTCGGTTCTCGGTTTTTGAGAAAAAAATCAAATAAACCGAGAACCGAACCGAAAACCGAAATATAAATTTTAATTAATTTTAAATTAATTTAATAATTATTTTCACATTCAATTTTCATTTAATACTTGAAAATTAAGATTTCGTTTTCAAATCAACAATAAATTACATGTGTTAAAAATTATTTATATTGATTTTTAGTTATTTTATGGAAAAAAAATTAATTTAAAATAAAAAAAATATAATTTTAGTTTAAAACCGAACCGAACCGAAAACCGAACCGAATTATTTCGGTTCGGACCAAACCGAACCGAAACAATTCGATTCGATTTTCGGTTCTAAAATCCATTTCGTTCGGTTTTTGATTCGATTCGGTTCGGTTCGATTTTTGAACCGAACTGAGTTTTGCACGTGATTTGGCAAAATTAGTGTATCTGTTATGTTGAGGTTCCTTCTTTTTTTACAGTTTCCGTTTCCATCAAATATTATATCATAATATCATGAATTTAGTATCTATAATTTTAATCCATAAACTTCTAGATACAAACAACATAACATCAATCTATTTAACTGTGTATGTCAAGTATTTTGATGAAAAATTTAAAATGACTAATATAATGAACTTTCTGAACATAAAAACAGCTAGTGTTATACATTAACCAACATTTTGAGTGTACTGGGAGTTATTTGAATTACTTGAATCGAGGTAAGTTCATAACAAATTTTAAAAGCAACACTAGTAAGTTGTTGAACAATAGTATAGCAAAACAAATTCAGAGCTGATAAATTCTTCTGGTAAATGATTTAAAGACATTTCAATTTAGTATTATTTCGAATTTCAATATTATAGTTTATATTATATTCAAATTTCATCCCGATTTCCCTAAAAAGAGTTTCACGTATACTATTCCAATAAATTAGTCCTGTTTTTTTAAGCAATTTTTTTTTATCTAAATTAAGTCTTGAATTCAATTTTCACTGCAAGCAAGCTAGAAAATTTTAATTACAAAGAAGCTACTTAAAGGTACATCCCCGATTAATAGAAAATCAAGAGTAAACCTTTAAACATTGATGATTTATAATACATTAACAAGCTAGCTAGCTAGCAATAGTGATATCAAATATATGTAGAGCAAAGGTTGAACTTGTTGTTCTCGTGCTTTCCAGCAATTTTGAGACCGGAAAAATTAACACTTTCATAATTACAGATAGGTAGCGCAAAAGGGCAAAAAGGTACGTTGGTTGAAATGGTTTGGAAAGTTGGGTTGAATAGAATGCCTGAATTTGCAATTAGGACAAGAAGGAGATGACTTGCAAAGCATAACCAATAAATGACATCTTTCACACACTATTGCAACCATTTCTTCTTCTTCTTCTTCTAATTCTAGCAAATTGTTCTTGTTAATATTTTCTTTGTCTGACTTCACACCAAATAAATTAGGCTTGGTTTTGTTCCTCTCAGAATCACATGGTAAGTTTAGCTCAAGCTCCAAACTCATATTATTATCGTTCTCCATTGCCTCTTGGCTTGATGTTTTTCTTGGATCCCTTGATGTTCTTTTCTGTGTCCTCGTATTATAAAAGTGTATCTTCCCTGACTGCATGTAAATTATGCAAATATAAGCTTTACTTTACAACAATATTGCTGCATATATTAAGATATCACCTGTATTTTTTTTTATCAAACATGAATATACACGTTTTGTATTGTAGGATAAATTATGATTTAGAAATAAAAGAATCAAACTCCAAACTCTCTGGGGTGTATATATTTATGATGTATACCTGAATATCGAGGCATCGTTGCCATTCAAGAGGGAGAGGAGTTTCAAGTTGCAGATCAATATTGAAAACGGGTTTTGTAGTTTCAACTGATCTAAATCTTTTTCCAAAATCCTCCTCTTTTTGATCTAATGATCCGTCATCATGATTCCACTTTCTCTTTTGTGATAAAGTATCGAGATTGAGCTGGAAGGATTTACTACTTCCCTTAGGGGAACTTGATTCTTGGAGAGAAATCATAAATATATGTTTGATTTTTCAATTCATTTCAGATAAACTGAATTTCCACGTAGAAGAAATGTTATGCATGTGGGTAGTTATATAGATATATTTTTGGTTAGGAATTTATAGATACATTTATTGACTGTGTATGAGAGAGACTGTTAGTGGCCAGTCTTGTAGGCAAATTTAATTTATTTTTCATGTAATTTATTCTAAAAAAATTGAATGGATATTTAGACGTATATGTTGATAAATACGTAGATATTTGAGCTCATAAGCACTTGTTTCAAAATATATTAAAATTTAAAAAATTATTTTCTCCATGTCAAATAATTTGATTTTTTGTAAAAAAAAAATCCAAAGTTTTGCTGATATGAGCATGACGTCTCGTCCAAGGTGCCTGACTTAAAACTTCAACCTCATCCTAAAACTCCAACTTTAAATGACTTGGTTTAATAGGGTCAAAATTTGGAGTTCATCACATCATTCATTAATTTAAACACTTATTTGTAACTAATTAGCGACTAAGTTTGGTTTATCATCCTCATTAATTGTTGATCTCCGTTTTAATTCTAGATGTGGCCAATAAGTATTAAGAGCCACACGGTTGACCTTTTTCATCATTCGAAATAATTAACTAAATTGCAAAAACATATTAAGTACATGGAATGGAACTAAAGTAAACCTTTGCACATGTTTGTTTAACCCCCGCTCTTCATGAAATGAGCATGAAAAGCATTAGATGATAGATAAATGCATGAAATTTACTTGATTTTAGTATAGCCAAACATGATAATTAATCTATTAAATTTATTTACATTTGCCTCATAATATATGTGTATTGTTGAAATTTTCTTTTAGCATATTATGTTAGGCTGAATGCATCAATAGGTATCTCTATTTGTCTCATAAAATCTACTGTTCTTTTGAACTTTCAAAGTAATCTCGTAGTCATTTCAACTTTATAAAAGTGTATCACTTTGCTCCCTTAACGTCACATGTCAGCTTCTGATTGTAGAGAGAGGAAATAAAAAAGTTACATCTTTGAAATGTCAAAACAACCAGAAGATGACACGTGGCGTAGAGGAGCAAAGTGGTGCACTTTTTAAAAGTTGAGTGAGCTACGAGGTCACTTTGAAAATTCAGGGGGCAGTAGATTTTATGAAACAAGTTCAAGTACCTGGTGATGCATTTAACCAATTATGTTATAAACGTGGAATATTAAACAGAATGTTGGTAGCAAATCACAACTCCAGATATTTTCTGAATTTTTTTTTATAAACAAAGTGTGGAATAACTAAATTGGAAGCCGAATGAATCGACATTTACCATCCAAAACACATACTAATTAATAGGAAAAAAGCTTAAGCTGGTCGTTAATTGGACGGTAAAACGGAAAAAGAGTACTACTTTATAAATAAATTGGTAGGAGTAGTAATTAGAGGCGGTGAAAGAAAATTGTAGTCATTAAATGTTTGTACATTTCTTCAAAAAAGAAAAAGTGTGTACAGTTGAAGAAGGCGTTGAATGGTTTAATTATAGATGGTGACTCACAAGCAGCGTGAGCAAAAGATCAAAAAAACCGAACCGAACTGGCGAACCGGACCGGACCAGATCGAATCGAATCGAACCGAATTAATTTGGTTCGGTTCTTGGTTCACATATATGAATAATTTGGTTTTCGGTTCGGTTCTCGGTTTTTGGAAAAAAAATCGAATAAACCGAGAACCGAACCGAATTAAAATCATATATAAATTACTGTATTTTAGTTCAGATACAATGATTTGTCAATTTGTCTTTGGATCAATACTTTTAGTTTATGTGATTTATTAATTTATGAGATGATGCTCTTAA